>WNWK01003448.1:27500-55000 GCA_009830355.1 Cherax destructor | reverse complement strand
CAGCAACAACAACAATCATTCATAAGAACATAAGAAAGAAGGAACACTGCAGCAGGCCTTCTGGCCCATGCGAGGCACGTCCATGTCACTCCCCGGCTTAGACCAATGACCACCTAGTCAGGTTACTTCCACTTATGAAAGGAGCATGGCATCTGACCTAGTAGCACAAGCTAGTCAGGTCCAACTCACACCCACCCACACCCACTCATGTATTTATCCAACCTATTTTTACAACTACACAACGTCTTAGCTTCTATGACGGTACTCGGGAGTTTGTTCCACTCATTCACAACTCTATTACCAAACCAGTGCTTTCCTATATCCTTCCTCAATCTGAACTTTTCCAACTTGAAACCATTGCTGCGAGTCCTGTCTTGGCTAGATATTTTTAGCACGCTATTTACATCCCCTTTATTAATTCCTGTCTTCCATTTATACACCTCAATCATATCCTCCCTAATTCTACGCCTTTCTAGAGAGTGCAGATTCAATGCCCTCAGTCTATCCTCATAGGGAAGATTTCTGATACATGGGATCAACTTAGTCATCCTCCTCTGTACGTTTTCCAGTGCATTTATATCCATTCTGTAATACGGTGACCAGAACTGTGCAGCATAATCTAGATGAGGCCTAACCAAGGATATATAGAGTTGAAGAACAACCTGAGGACTTCTATTATTTATGCTTCTTGTTATGAAGCCAAGGATTCTGTTAGCTTTATTGCGAACACTTATGCACTGTTGTCTTGGTTTCAGATTACAGCTAACCAGAACTCCTAAATCCTTTTCGCAATCAGTAATATTAAGATCTACATTATTCAGTTTATATGTGGCATGGTTATTGTCCTGTCCAACATTTAGAACTTTGCATTTGTCTATATTAAACTGCATCTGCCACTTCGCCGACCACTGCATCAGCCTATTTAAATCTTCCTGGAGTGCTCTAATGTCCTCATTAGAATGAATTGGACGGCCTATTTTGGTGTCATCAGCAAATTTGCTTATGTCGCTATTTATTCCCTCATCTATGTCGTTTATGTAAATTGTGAACAACAAGGGGCCCAACACTGACCCCTGTGGAACACCCTTGTGACGTGCCCCCATTCTGATTTCTCCCCAATTATGCAAATTCTGTGCTTCTTATTTATCAACCATGCCTCGACCCAGGAAAAATTTCTCCTCCTATTCCGTGTGCCTTAAGTTTCCTCAGTAGCCTCTGATGTGGAACTCTATCAAAAGCCTTACTGAAGTCCATATACACAATATCATATTCATTAAGTAAAAGGACATAAATGCAACTAATGTGACATTTTATTGTGGCAACGTTTCGCTCACCAGGAGCTTTGTCAAGCGAAACGTTGCCACAATAAAATGTCACATTAGTTGCATTTGTGTCCTTTTACTTAACATATTGTCGGTAATTCTACCAATATTTATACATCATATTCATTACCATGATCTACCTCCTCAAACACCTTAGTGAAAAAAGTTAGTAAATTCGTAAGACAGGAACGCCCCTTAGTAAAACCACCACCACCATTTACCTCAACAACCAGCAACAACGATCACCACCACCACCAACCACCATCACCAACCACCACCACCAACCACCACCACCAACCACCATCACCAACCACCATCACCTTCCTCCTTTCAATTTCAAATTAAAACTCTCTTCTCGACCTCGGAGAAAAAAAATCTCTCAGTATTTCCTCTAAACACAATCTTGATTTTAGCTTCTGTACGTGACTTGTGTCAAGGAAATTGTTGATTGTTGTTGGATTAGTCACGTCTTCAAGTGTTCTATTATTATTACTTTTTTATTGTTATTATTTTTGTTTTATTATTAATTATTAATATTTTTATTACTATTATTTTATTATTGGTGTTAATATTATTGTTATTATTATTTTATTATTATTATTATTATTATTTTATTAATTATTATCAGTTATTATTATATTATTATTTATTAATTTATTACTATTATTTTTATTACTATTATTTTATTATTGTTGTTATTAATATTTATTATTATTATTATTATTATTATTATTATTGCTATTATTATTATTATTGTTACTATTATTATTGTTATTATTGGTGTTATTATTATTTATTATTCTTACTAATATTATTAATTATTTTTATTATTGGCATTATTATTACTATTAAATAGTGTTATTATTATCGTTTTTATCATTATTATTTTTGTTTTTATCATTATAATTACTTTATTATTATTATTGTTATTATTGTTTTTAAAATTATTGTTGTTATTATTATTAGTAGCAGTAGTATTGTTGTATTTTTATTAATTTTTATTAAGCATAACTGGATGCATCAGGAGTGTGCTGCTGTCATATTCTGTATGACAGACAGGGGGAACAAAAGCAAGCTGTGTTCCCCCTGTCATTGTCCATCACACAGGCTGGGTCACACACACGGGATGGGGGGGGACAGAGCCTCCTGACCTTTGACCTTTCGTTGCAGGTCAGTGGTTCTAGCCTCATTACCCAGACACCTTGAAAATAGTTGGGGATGGTTGGACGAGAGAGAGAGAGGGTCGATACGAGGCAGGGGAGGGAGGATAGGTAACACGCAAGGCACTGGGTAATTTTGCGTGGTGGGTCGAGAAGGGGTCGAATTCGCGATCTTGGTTAGTCGAATGGATGGTTGGTAGGGTCGAATGGATGGTTGGTATGGTCGAATGGATGGTTGGTAGGGTCGAATGGATGGTTGGTAGGGTCGAATGGATTGTTGGTAGGGTCGAATGGATGGTTGGTAGGGTCGAATGGATGGTTGGAACTTGATAGGGTTGAATGGATGGTTGGAACTTGGTAGGGTTGAATGGATGGTTGGTAGGGTTGAATGGATGGTTAGTAGGGCCGAATGGTTGGTTGGTAGGGTCGAATCGAAGATTGATGGGATCAAATATATGGATGATGGGGTCGAATGGATTGTTGAGGAGGGGAAATTGATAGTTGATGGGGTTCAAATATGTGGGTGATGATGCCGCCAGGATGATCCATATAAGAGAAGTGTGATAGTTTTAAAAAGTGAACAGACCTGGAGGGAGTTTCGGGGGTCAACGCTCCGTGACCAGGCCTCGCGGTGGATCAGGGTCTGATCAACCAGGCTGTTACTGCTGGCCGCACACAAACAGACATACGAGCCACAGCCCGGCTGGTCAGGTACTGTCTTTAGGTTCTTGTCCAGCACCTTGAAGACAACCAGGGGTCTATTGGTAATCCCCCTTATGTATATGTGCTGGGAGGCAGTTGAACAGTCTTGGGTCCCTGAATCTTGTGTTGTCTCTCAGTGTACTCGTGGCGCCCCTGCTTTTCATTGGGGGATGCTGCATCTCCTGCCGAGTCTTTTGCTTTCGTAGGGAGTGATTTTCATGTGCGCCACCAGATTTACCTGATGATGATGATTATTATTATTATTACTTATTTTCTTCGCACTTAGTTACTATTTCCTCCAGCAGGTTGCTTGGGGTGCTCCTGTCATTGCTTAGGAACTCCTGGGAGCTCTCTCTCTCTCTCTCTCTCTCTCTCTCTCTCTCTCTCTCTCTCTCTCTCTCTCTCTCATTTGCATGTGAGAACTCCCTCTCCCTCACCCCTCCCTGAGACACCTGCCTGAACCCTCTGTGTGAAATAGTTTTATATCTCTCATTGTGCAGTTGCTACGCCTCTTGCTGCGCCTTTGTTGTTATCACTGTCTTTTAACACAGCGCTACGTGAGGTAGATTCCCAATGCTCACTTCAAAAGTGAGTGAGTTTTTGCTATTTCGTGTTTTTTTCCCTTGTGGTGGGAGTGTTGGTGTGAGTTTTGATTGTGTGTGTGTGTGTGTGTGTGTGTGTGTACTCACCTGTTTGTACTCACCTATTTATGGTTGCAGATGTCGAATCACAGCTCATGGTCTTGCCTCTTCGCTGGTCGCTACTAAGTCCACTCTATCTGTTTCCCTGCTCCAGGAGCTTCGTCGTACCTCATCTTAAAGCTGTGTATGGCTCCTGCCTCCACTACATCATTCTCCAGATTGTTTCACTTCCTGACAACTCTGTGAGTAAAGAAAAACTTCCTAAGATCCCCGAGTTATCAACTTCCGGTTGTGGCTACTTCTTGTGTGTGTGTGTGTGTGGGTGTGTTTGTCCAACCATACTGTTCCCGTTGGTGGTCAACTTACCCACTCATCCATCATAGCCTGCTTGATCTGGCACTTGGCAGAAGTAGTGATCCAGTTTCCTCTTGAAGACTTCTACATTCGTCCCACCAGTATTCCTGGTACCTGCTGGTAGCAGGTTGAAGAGTCTGGGACCACGGATATTGACATAGTGTTCTCTTAATATGCCCAGGGCGCCTCTGCTGCCCCATGGGCTGCCACTGATTCCTTCTGCCTTGCCTAAAAAAATTTCCCCTCCTGTCTGTTGCTGTCTTGCAACATTTGCATAGCTTCTGACGACGCACGAGAGTGCGAAAGATCTTGAGCTAAAGGGTTCCATCCCCGTGTGGCTTGTTTTGCATATATATATATATATATATATATATATATATATATATATATATATATATATATATATATATATATATCGACAGCGAGGACTTCAAAAACCTTTCAAGCAGACTACTAAAAATCCGGTTCTGGTCACGATAATCATTACCGTAATTGGTTAAGTGATGTCACAATGGACGCTAATTGAATTGGAAAGTCCGTGGATGAAATGTTTTATATCTCAGGGGAAAAATGTGTTGCTGTGTGAAGTGTGTAAAGCTGAGAGGAAATGTGTATTCCTGCTAGCAATATATATGTATATATATGTATATATGTATATATATGTATATATGTATATATATGTATATATGTATATATATGTATATATGTATATATATGTATATATGTATATATATGTATATATGTATATATGTGTATATATGTATATATATGTATATGTATATATGTATATATATGTATACATATATGTATATATATGTATATATGTATATATATGTATATATGTATATATATGTATATATATATATGTATATATATATATATATATATATATATATATATATATATATATATATATATATATATATATATATATATATATATATGAGACTCTTGCGGGTGGCATCTTGAGGGGAGACCTGAGGACCGCAGTGAAAAAATCCCATTGCCTGGATTTCTTTGGGTTATCCTGTATTATCCCTCCTCTTGGGTTTATAATCCCATTGAAGTTTTTTGCTTCTCTTATTTTTCTTTCTCTTTCTCATTGATCTTCTCTATCACCTCTCTCTCTCTCTCTCTCTCTCTCTCTCTCTCTCTCTCTCTCTCTCTCTCTCTCTCTCTCTCTCACCTCTCTCTCTTCCTCTCTCTCTCTCTCTCTCTCTCTCTCTCTCTCTCTCTCTCTCTCTCTCTCTCTCTCTCTCTCTCTCACTCACTCTCTCTACTAGTATTCTTCCTTCCCTCTCATCCTATACAGTCCTTTTACGTTCTTTCTGATTTCCCTCTTCCCATTCTTATCTCATTTTTATCATCCACTTCCTACCCTTTTCTTCCTGTCTCCCCAACCACTTCTTCCTCAGTCCTCTTATCCATTACTTACCTTTTCTGCTCTTTCTCTCCCTCTATAGTCATTCGCCCTCTCACCCCACCCTCATCTCACCCCATCTTTTCTCACCCCATCCTCATCTCTACGTCGTCATCTCACTCCATCCTCATCTCACCCCACCCTCATCTCACCCCACTCTCATCTCACCCCACCCTCATTTCACTCCATCCTCATCTCACCCCACCCTCATCTTACTCCATTCTCATCTCACCCCACCCTCATCTCACCCCACCTTTATCTCACCCCACCCTCATCTCACCCCATCCTCATCTCACCCCACCCTCATCTCATCCCACCCTTATCTCACCTCATCCTCATCTCACTCCATCCTCATCTCACCCCACCCTCATCTCACCCCACCTTTATCTCACCCCACCCTCATCTCACTCCATCCTCATCTCACCCCACCCTCATCTCATCCCACCCTTATCTCACCTCATCCTCATCTCACCCCATCCTCATCTCACCCTACCCTCATCTCACTCCATCCTCATCTCACTTCATCCTCATCTCACCCCATCCTCATCTCATCCCATCCTCATCTCACCCTATCCTCATCTCATCCCACCCTCATCTCACCCCATCCTCTTCTCACCCCACCCTCATCTCACTCCATCCTCATCTCACTTCATCCTCATCTCATCCCACCCTCATCTCACCTCATCTCACCCCATCTTTATCTCACCCCATCTTTATCTCACCCCATCTTTATCTCACCCCACCCTCATCTCACCCCATCTCACTCCATTTCACTCTCCATCTCGCCTTACGTTTTCTATACCCATCTCAATTTCATACCACTCACCCTCTCACCACACTCCCTCTCACTCTTCTCTTCTTCCTTACATCCCACTCTCTTAAGTCTGCTTTCCCGTTCACTAAACTTCCTCTCATCCCTCTCTCCTTCTCTATACCCAGCCTCCCTCTCCATTTCACCCCACTTTCTGTTTTCCTCTTCACCCACACTCTCCCTCTCACTTCACTTTCCCCTCACATCCCACTCTCCCTCTCAGGCAATCTCACTCCCTGGAGCATACATGAAATACTTACAGACAGGTTAAATTTACTGCAAGATACTTGGCAGGATGAGACTAATATATTGTTATTGTGTATTTGTGTTGTATGATGTATGGCTGTATGATCTCATCTCTCTCTCTCTCTCTCTTTCTCTCCCCCCTCTCTTCTCTCTCTCTCTCTCTCTCTCTCTCTCTCTCTCTCTCTCTCTCTCTCTCTCTCTCTCTCTCTCTCTCTCTCTCTCTTTCTCTCCTATAGCCTTGACTCATACTTTTAGATAATACACGAGAGTCCGTAATCTAGACAGATAGTTCTCAGCAGACAGTCTCATTGGGGACTTCCAAGTCCTCTGCTTTCTTTCGTATGTACTCTCATGTACTCTACCCACTCTTTCCTCTCTCAGGGATAGAAATTGCTAATATACGACTGTCATTGATCTTGATATAGTTGTCTACAGACAGCCTCAGTGTGGACTTCCAAGTTTCCTCTTGTATGTCTTTCCCGTGTACTCCTGTGTACTCCTGTGTACTCCTGTGTACTCCCGTGTACTCCTCAGAGTTCAAACATTGAAACATCGGACGTGTTTCTTTACACCGGTTGTCTGTGTTCACCCGTCAGTAAAATGGGTACCTGGGTGTTAGTCGACTGGTGTGGGTCGCATCCTGGGACAAAACTGACCTAATTTGCCTGAAATGCTCAGCATAACAAGGGGCTTTCTATATAGTAGTATGTCATTGATGTCAGCTAGGTCTGTATACCTTGTACATGTAGAAATATAGATATTATTATATGTTATTATTATTATCATGTGACTAAGACCGTATCAGGAAACACTTGTCCTGTTTCCTGACTAACTTTACCTAACCTAACCTAACTTAACTTTACATAACCTAACCTGTCTTTCAGTCAAGAGCTGCCTGCAGTCTTAGTGAAAAAACTAATTGTTATGCAATAATTGCAAACAGGCGATACAAGATACAAAGCAATCAACACATCTTCAGGAGCTTGCATTGTTGCAGACATGAGTAGGAAGTCTAGGTAGAACCGTTCAAGGGAACGACTCCCTTTGAACGGATCTACCTGGACTTCCTACTCATTTCTACACCATTGCAAGGTCCTGAAGATATGTTGATTGCAACACGAAAGACCTAGAGCTAACATTCAACTCCCCCTGTAGTTGTTTTGCAAACTAACTGTTGTTTGGCCAGACCAACAATGTGTAAAACTCGATGTTTCAGCAACTCCGCAGGAATATGTCTGAATGTATTTCGGTGATGGATGTGAAGGTCACACAGGTGGCACTACTGAGGAATAACGCACACCTTGCGAAACAGCCTTTCGTTGGGGACGACGTTTCGCACTGTGAGGAGCTTTATCAAGTGTTTTAATGTGGCTTGGTGGAGTTCTTGATGTATGTTCCATTATCATTGTGGGCAGTGCTCTAGCAATTACACACACACACACAGCTATGACCCACAATTAAGTGAGTACACACACACACACACACACACACACACACACACACACATTGCTACATCACATAAGGTAATTAAGAAGAGCACTATAGCCCTCCCAGCTTGACCTTTAGCTGTAAGGTCACAGGTGTGGGGAATCCCTAGCGTCGGTGCCAAACACCAGACCCAATTTCAGGTCACGTATGGAGTTGCCCCAGTGTAGCCCTAACGAGATTGCTCCTCTAACAAGGCAATTGCATGACGCACCTGAGAGACACATTGATGTTATATATATCTGCATCACAATGACGGAAATTTAACTTTAAATGTATGTCGATGTGTCTGTGTGTTTTAAAATGAAGGGGAAGATGGGAGAGAAGAACAGCAACGAAAACAAAAGCAACCAAAACAAGGAAGCTAACAAGAGCAAGAATGACAAGAATATAATATGCCTAGAAAATGACCCATCAATTTTCTGTTGAACAGACATGTTAGTGTTGACACTGACAGTGTTAGTTCTAGATAAAAAAAATTACACACATTTGTTAAGGTTAAATATCACAACTCATATATTTTGTGTTATTTTTTTATTTGTAAGCTCTATCTTCTGCACAGGATATTTGACCTAATTTCATAAAATTTGTTTTGTTGTCATTCTATGCAAGAACGACATTAATAATATGATATTTATGTTGGTTTGTGTGTGTAGGATCTACGTAATTTATTTTACGTAGTTAATTTTGTTGAGAGAGATGTCGACGTGACAACTTGCCAAAGTCACAAAATATAATTTGCTTTGTAGACTTTGCGGGTTTTTCACTATTTGTTGAGACCAGTTGGGAGGGGATGCCTTCTCACCTGTGTCATGTTTGTGTGTCATTATTAAGTATACTTTTGTATGTGAGTGTATGATGTTCCTGTGATTGTCGTTCACTCACCCCAGTTTCTCAGGAATTTATAGAAATCACTACGGAGGGCTGCCTCTTTCTGTCATATCTTGTCACTGGTTCAGTGTAAAAGTTTGACTTCTGACTCGATGATTCTTCCCTTATCTTCACTTCTAAGAGTTCTTGTATGATTTTGCATATCCTTACACATCTCTGGTTGTGAGTCAGTGTGCTGTTGTTGTAAATTTTATCTCGCCAGGATCTTATGTAGGGTCCATAAGTCTGTCTTGTGGCTGGCTGCAGGATATTCTTATCATGATACCTTTCTGTCCAGAGCTTGACTCTACTTATCATGTTATTGGCTATATGTGCACAGTCACAGTCTGGGTACATAGTCATTACACTGCCTAGCATTGTAATTGGGACTTTACTTTTGTTTTAGGACCTGTGTGTGTCCACCGTAAGTGTGTTTGATGGTCGCTATTGTTGTTCCATGTTTCCTCTTGTTTCACAACATTGTATCTATCCTGGATAGAATACTTAAGTTGTCGTAGTTATTTGGATCCTGTGAGCTCATATGTTGGATATACACCATGTATGTTTCCCCACAGTGTATATAGTTTATAAAGTATTCACTCCACTGTAACCATGTATGTTCCTCCACAGTGTACATAGTGTATAAAGTATTCACTCCACTGTAACCATGTATGTTCCTCCACAGTGTATATAGTGTATAAAGTATTCACTCCATCACTGTAACCATGTATGTTCCTCCACAGTGTACATAGTGTATAAAGTATTCACTCCACTGTAACCATGTATGTTCCTCCACAGTGTACATAGTGTATAAAGTATTCACTCCACTGTAACCATGTATGTTTCCCCACAGTGTACATAGTGTATAAAGTATTCACTCCATCACTGTAACCATGTATGTTTCCCCACAGTGTACATAGTGTATAAAGTATTCACTCCATCACTGTAACTTGTATATACACCATACGATCTGAGACGTGAGGGCGAACACAGTTTTTTCACTAATAAGCTCTATTTAATTATTAATGTATTTAGATACACATAGTATATCCCCAAGCGTAATAAACCATTCAGAAGTAGTGTGTTTAGGTTTAATATAGAGACCTTGCTCAAGATATTTTGATGGTTTATTAAGTACTGAGGTTCAACCCTGGTGGTAAACCATTACTGTGGAAACAGTTTTATTGTGATCTGTGTCACTGCAATGTCATGCCCGTCGTGGAAGACATTACAGTGACACAGGAATAAATACGTAATAAGAACAACATGAACAAAGGGATAACAATAGCACCAGCAACAACTACAATAACTTACTATGCAGAAGAATAAAAATGCCCCAGGAAAGAAAGAAAAAAACAAGAAAAGTAACTTTTTTCTGATTGTTTGACCTTTAAGGACAACACATGTTACAGTGACAAGTAAACTAGACCCAGCAAGCAGTGTAAACTGACAGTGAAACAATCTTATTTGTTCTTGGTAGATCACTGTGGAGGTATGAACGTTTATGTTGGCTCTGCGTATGTGCTTGGTGCCTTCCCTCCCCCTCCCTCTCTCTCTCCATTACTGATAAATGTGGGAAGGACACGATAGCGCTTGGATTTTAAATACCGATACCTGTTATGTTGCCTATTAAGATATCACTTTCTTTTACTTGTGATCTTATTGTGTGTGTATGAGGAGGCGTGAATGTGTTATCATGCACCTTTCTTCCCCGTCTCTCTCTCTCTCATTCTCTCACACACACACACACACACACACACACACACACACACCTGCGGGAGTCTAAATTACACGTCTACCGTCCCTCTGGTCTTCGCCAGGTTTTTATCTTGCGTTGTGCTTCACGGTAATTCCCGATTATTTGGCCGATATACGGCGTCGGTGGGGAGGGAGGCGAAGCCCTGATTACCCCTCTCTCTCTCTCCCCAACAGCCACTTACACTGTGACGAGAGTACGGTACTTGGGCATGGCTATGGACTGTACTGCCGTGGCTGTGTATAGATATCAGAGGTTCAAAGTACGGTACTTGGGCGTTGCGGTGTATAGATATCAGAGGTTCAAAGTACGGTACATGGGCGTGACAGTGTATAGATATCAGAGGTTCAAAGTACGGTACATGGGCGTGACATTGTATAGATATCAGAGGTTCAAAGTACGGTACTTGGGCGTGGCAGTGTATAGATATCAAGAGGTTCGAAGTACGGTACTTGGGCGTGGCAGTGTATAGATATCAAGAGGTTCGAAGTACGGCACTTGGGCGTGGCAGTGTATAGATATCAAGAGGTTCGAAGTACGGTACTTGGGCGTGGCAGTGTATAGATATCAAGAGGTTCGAAGTACGGTACTTGGGCGTGGCAGTGTATAGATATCAAGAGGTTCGAAGTACGGTACTTGGGCGTGGCAGTGTATAGATATCAGAGGTTCAAAGTACGGTACTTGGCCGTGGCAGTGTATAGATATCAGAGGTTCAAAGTACGGTACTTGGCCGTGGCAGTGTATAGATATCAGAGGTTCAAAGTACGGTACTTGGCCGTGGCAGTGTATAGATATCAGAGGTTCAAAGTACGGTACTTGGGCGTGGCAGTGTATAGATATCAGAGGTTCAAAGTACGGTACTTGGGCGTGGCTATGGACAGTACTGCCGTGGCTTCATTCATGGTATTATAAATACATTGTATTGAAGGGGAAGTGCTGAAACCCGTAAGGGTCGTATAGCGACTGGGGGAAGGGGGAATAGGAAGCAATTAAGTTTTATCCAGTTCAGTTAGATCAAGAACCCTTCACTTGCATCAAGGCCACCCTGGTCCTTGATGAGTCTGTCTTCTGAAATAACTTGAACGTGATTGTGGGTCATGATCCCCGCTGTCCGTGGGACTGTCTGTGGGGTTGTCCGTGGTACTGTTTGTAGGGCTGTCCGTGGTACTGTCTGTAGGACTGCCCATGGGGCTGTCCGTGGTACTGTCTTTATGGCTGTCCGTGGGACTGTGTAAGGCTGTCCGTGGGACTGTCTGTAGGGTTGTCCATGTGGCTGTCCGTGGTACTGTCTGTAGGGCTGTCCATGGTACTGTCTGTAGGGCTGTCCATGGGGCTGTCCGTGGTACTGTCTGTAGGGCTGTCCATGGGGCTGTCCGTGGTACTGTCTGTAGGGCTGTCCATGGTACTGTCTGTAGGGCTGTCCGTGGTACTGTCTGTAGGGCTGTCCATGGTACTGTCTGTAGGGCTGTCCATGGGGCTGTCCGTGGTACTGTCTGTAGGGCTGTCCATGGTACTGTCTGTAGGGCTGTCTGTGGGGATGTCCGTGGGGCTGTTTTTCAATTATTTGTTTCTTTACAAAACATTATGATACAAGGACTTGTTCTTATTGTTGACTAGTTATTGTTCAACTATTGTTATAACTTTATTACAACTGCTGTTGTTATTGTTGCTACCACCATCACTACCATCAAAACTACCACTAACACGACCATCAAAACTACCACCACCAGTACCACGACCATTACCATCGAAACTACCACCACCACTACCATCAAAACTACCACCACCACTACCACGACCACTACCATCAAAACTACCACCACCACTACTACGACCACTACCATCAAAACTACCACTACCATCAAAACTACCACTACCATCAAAACTACCACTACCACTACCACCACTACCACCATTATTATTATTTCATTTTTCAATTTCCAGAGCTTACTTCCGCCTTATCAGATATAAATATTATTCGTTATAATAAATATTTCAGAAGATATAAATTCATTTCCATGAACCCTGATGTGTTATTTCAAAAAATATATATACACTATATATACTCTATATATATTCATGAACAAGTGCAGCGTATAAATATTTACCACAATTTTTTTTATTCACGATTAAATGGGGAGGAATTTGCTTCTTTGTAATTGGTTGATGGGTGCTCCTGGTGTTGCAGGTGTTGCTTGTTTTGCAGGTGTTGGCGTTGCTGATGTTGCTTGTTTTGGAGGTGTTGGTGTTGCTATGTTGCAGGTGTTGCTGGTGTTGGATGTGTTGCTGCTGGTGTTGCATTTGTTGGTATTGGGTCAGCAGGCAGGTAAGTGACCTCCCATGACCGCTCAGGGAATTTTGAGTCAGTGGTATGAATTCCGGGTAATTCAGGGCAGTAAGATGCGCGCCCACACACACACACACACACACGTGTAGGTTAGTTCAGTGTTGTGTACATCCACTCACGAAGTCGTTAAAACTACACGTATAGTGCTATGTACATGAATAGTGCGTGTACGTATATAGTTATCCAGTCGTTGTACACAAGTGCACACAGAGTTGTACACACAGGCAGGGTTGTACACAGGTACACATAGGCAGGGTTGTACACAGGTACACACAGGCAGGGTTGTAAACAGGTACACTCAGGCAGGGTTGTACACAGGTACACATAGGCAAAGTTGTACACAGGTACACACAGGCAGAGTTGTACACAGGTACACACACAGGCAGGGTTGTACACAGGTACACACAGGCAGGGTTGTACACAGGTACACACAGGCAGAGTTGTACACAGGTACACACAGGCAGGGTTGTACACAGGTACACACAGGCAGGGTTGTACACAGGTACACACAGGCAGGGTTGTACACAGGTACACACAGGCAGGTTTGTACACAGGTACACACAGGCAGAGGTGTACACAGGTACACACAGGCAGGGTTGTACACAGGTACACACAGGCAGAGTTGTACACAGTAACGTAAAGATATACAAAAATTACGTAAATACACGTTGAAGGTAGATATACGTACGTTGAATGTAGAGACGTTGAAGGTGCACACAAGTATGCCGAAGGTACACACAATCTGAAGGTGCACACAGGTATGCTGAAGGTGCACACAGGTATACTGAAGGTGCACACAGGTATGCTGAATGTGCACACAGGTATGCTGAATGTGCACACAATCTGAAGGTGCATACATGTATGCTGAAGGTACACACATATATGCTGAAGGTACACAGGTACATACATTAACAAGCATGTATATCACACGTCAGGCTGTAATTTGTCAACGGAGACGCTCACTTCTCTTCCAAATGTCACGTGGGCGAAACGTTGTAGTTTTATTATATTCTGCTGAGATGAAGAGTTTATGGAACAGAGAGAGAGAGAGAGAGAGAGAGAAGCGAGGAGTCAGTCGCCAAGGAAACGTTGATTACCAAAACGATTGAATCGTATTCTGTTAATACATATGAAACCACTATTGGGTATTGTTTACCCTAATCAGTTGTGTTAAATGTTGACACCAGTCAGCTGTTATTTGTTGACACCAGTCAGCTGTTATTTGTTGACACCAGTCAGCTGTTATTTGATGACACCAGTCAGCTGTTATTTGTTGACACCAGTCAGCTGTTATTTGTTGACACCAGTCAGCTGTTATTTGTTGACACCAGTCAGCTGTTATTTGTTGACACCAGTCAGCTGTTATTTGTTTAACACTTCTTAGGTGGTACTGGTTGTTGGCTCAGTGGAGGTAACTCAGGGCTAAGTGATGGTGTGCCTTGAATGGATGCACTGAACACACTACCACCGTAGTAGTAATGTGTTTAGGTTACAGCAGAAAAGACCCCTTGACAAATTGGCACTTTAGGAGCAAGCCTCCTTATTTCTGCTGCTCCTACTCACCTGGGGATTTAGTGAGCTGTTTAAGTTGAATCCTAGATAACACAAAAATACCCTGAACGACAATATGAAGAATTAGACACATGTGCAGCATCTAGGTATCTTCATTTGTAGACGTTTCGCCCACCAGTGGCTTTATCAATACAAGGACATAATGTGCAGAATGTAGAACTATATACAGAAGATGAGGTAATGAGTGCCTCAGCCTTGGAGGTGGCTAAGAGCACCGTAGTCTTGGAGACTCTGGTACATTACCGTAGCTTGGTTACTAGCGCACGCAACTCACATCCGTGTTTCCTTAATTAAGACACCTGATGTCCCTGTTCATCTAGCAGTAAAATGGGCACCTGGGTGTTAGTCGACTGGTGTGGGTCGCATCCTGGGGGACAGAATTGACCTAATTTGCCCGAAATTCTCTGCATAACAAGGGGCTTTCTATATAGTAGTATGTCATTGATGTCTACAAATGAAAATAACTAAATGTTGCACATGTGTCTAATTTTTCACCCTGGGTTATTGTTAAGCCAACAGGGTTAGTAATCCGCTGAAGAATTTTTTTTCTTCTTCATTCTGGTTTCTGGCATATTCACAAGCTCAAATTATCCATTAAAAACACAGAAAACCTCCAGGCCTATTTAAATTTAGTGTTTCATTGATCCTCAGAGAGCAATACCTACCTTAATATACATTTTAGGAATATTATTATTGATGTACACTAACAAGGTTATTTCAAGCAGGCAACACTTGACCAGTTGAACAAGTACACAGAACATTAACTGCCTGCATCCCTTCAATCCCAGTAAACTGTTGGAAATGTCTACAAGATCTCAGTTGCACGCTTTAAAGTTGAAGCAAGAAAGATAATGGTCTACCAGGAAAATACCGGAGTGGAGGGTACATATTCTGAACTGAAATAAGCAGTCGCTAAAGCCGGAGGCACAAGACGAAACAAAATAACCCCCAGTGAAAAGGAAGGATGCAAAAAGTGTCGTAATTGATAATTCTATACAGAGGGATCCCACGGCTTCGCACTAACATACCTTAAATGCAAAGTGAATTACCGACGGTCCGCTGTCTTCAAGAGGCAACTTGACACCGTTCTTCCAAGTGTATTTTATCAGCTGGAGTGTGATATCTACGTCGGAGTCAGGAGGTGTATTACGAACACAGGCAATAAATGGCCTGTGGTCGTAATGGAAATTGGAGCAAACATACTCAGCAGTAGACTATAATGTGTATTTGCCTTCACCCATTATATACAGGTATGTACACTGTACAATATGTACAGATAGAATAATAATAAGTGTACACCACGGTGACAGAGTGCGTCGTACACAACCAGCAGCTAGGCAAGTCTGCCAGTGCTTACCACAAGTGAAGCACGTTGCTTCAGCTTTGGCAGGCTTGTCTGTGATTGGTCAATGAACCAAAGTACTGATTTAACGACGGGTACCCTATCGATCGTTAAACCCTTAGCACCTGGTTCACTGGTTGGGAGGCAGCCTATATGAGAGTGTGACATACGCCGAATAAATTGTAACATACCCTTTTGCATGTTACAAGGTGCAAACAACAGTAGACTGGTTTCTCATTCACGAAGCTTTGTGATAGTACCAGACGTGGGAATGTGATCCCCAGAACACTTTTATGTACGTGTGTGCGTATTTCTTTTATCAGGATTTTTTTTTTTTACATCTGCTTTCTCTTGATACGTATCAGCTGTTTTGACGAGACTTATCAGCTGATGTTTGTCTGCATCAGTCACCTGTTGATACGTACCAGCTGTTTTTATGACACTTGTCAGCTGATAATTGTTTACACAGATCAGCTGTTTTCTGTTGATATTTCAGCTATTATTTTTTATGAGATTTATCAGCTAATAATTATTTACATAAATTAGCTGATAATTGTTTACATCGATCAGCTGATAAATTGTTTACATCGATCAGCTGCTTTCTGTTGACATTTCAGCTGTTTTCTATGAGACTTATCAGCTGATATTTGTTTACGTTGATCATCTATTGGAAACGCTGCCGCAGTAGACAGGGTAAGAAGGGTGCCAGCTGG
This sequence comes from Cherax destructor, assembly GCA_009830355.1. NCBI lineage: Eukaryota > Metazoa > Arthropoda > Malacostraca > Decapoda > Parastacidae > Cherax > Cherax destructor. The sequence goes on along the minus strand of WNWK01003448.1, from coordinate 38,259 downwards.
TGCGAGCGTCCCTTGACGCATGTCAGGTCTATAGCTCTGCTGTGTTCGCTGTCCGGGACGAATTTACTACCAGTGCTTCTAACCACCTCCTCTTCCTCCTCCTCCTCCTCCCCTCCCCGGCCCCATCCCCCTCCCCCTTTCCCTGCCCCTTACCCGAACACCTCTCCCGATAACCTCCCCTCTCCCCACCTGAAGGAGTATATCTTGTGAGGTCTCTGCATAAACAGGTAGTTTATAGGGAGAGAGCATCATAGAGAGCTATGTAAAGAGTGATATTTTAACATGAGGAAGTGGAGTGTGTGGTTCCACGTAGCACGAAGGTGTGTGTGCGTGCGTGCGTGCGTGTGTGTGTGCCTGTGTGTGCATGTGTGTGAGTGTGTACTCACCTATTTGTGGTTGCAGGGGTCGATTCATAGCTCCTGGCCCCGCCTCTTCACTGATCGCTAGAAGGTCACTCTCTCCCTGCTCCATGAGCTTTATGATACCTCGTCTTAAAACTATGTATGGTTCCTGCCTCCACTACATCACTTGCCAGACTATTCCACTTTCTGACAACTTTATGACTAAAGAAATACTTCCTAACATCCCTTTGACTCATCTGAATCTTCAGCTTCCAATTGTCACCCCTTGTTTCTGTGCCCCATCTCTGGAACATCTTGTTTTTGTCCACCTTGTCAATTCCTCGCAGTATTTTATGTTGTTAGCATGTCTCCCCTAACCCTCCTGTCCTCCAGTGTCGTCAGGCCGATTTCCCTTAACTCTGGAATTAGTCTTGTTGCAAACCTTTGCACTTTCTCTAATTTCTTGACGTGCTTGACCAGGTGTGGGTTCCAAACTGGTGCTGCATGCTCCAGTATGGGCCTGACGTACACGGTGTACAGAGTCTTGAACGATTCCTTACTGAGGTATCGGAACGCTATTCTCAGGTTTGCCAGGCGCCCGTATGCTGCAGCAGTTATCTGGTTGATGTGCGCCTCAGTATTATTCTCACCCCAAGATCTTTTTTCTTGAGTGAGGTTGGCAGTCTTTGGCCACCTAGCCTATACTCTGTCTGCGGTCTTCTTTGCCCTTCCCCGATCTTCATGACTTTGCATTTGGCGGGGTTAAATTCAAGGAGCCAGTTGCTGAACAAAGCTTGTAGCCTTTTCAGGTATCTTTGTAGTCCTGCCTGATCCTCATCCGATTTAATTCTCTTCATTAACTTCACATCATCTGCGAACAGGGACACTTCTGAATCTATCCCTTCCGTCGTGTTATTCACATACACCAAAAACAGCACTGGTCCTAGGACTGACCCCTGTGGAACCCCACTCGTCACAGGCGACCACTCTGACACCTCGTCACTTACCATGACTCATTGTTGCCTCCCTGTCAGATGTTCTCTGATCCATTGCAGTGCCTTTCCTGTTATGTGTGCCTGATCCTCTAGCTTGTGTGTGGATTCATGTAGCATGTAGGACTGTGTCACTCTGACTCCTGGCACTATGTGGGTTACCTCTTATGTGACCTCACTTGACCTCCGAGTATAGACTGACCCTCCCTACCATCTCCCACACAGACTGACACACCTCCCCCCCCCCCTTCAACCGACAAGATTCCACACTACAGACTGACCCCAGGTGACCCCCACACCACAATAATCCCTGAACCCTCCAGATTAAGAGTGCCATATTATTCCCACCTGAAAAGGTTGGCACTAAAACCAGGCGACCATGGCAGTGCCACCATTAAGGTTACGCAGGGCGTATCAAATCGAATTAAGGCACGGCATTACGCGCGTAAGGATCAAATACTTGGCCAGAATTACCAGCATTAAGCAAGGGTCAGCTGAATGCCTAGTCTGTATGAGAATTATCTGGAATTATAAGAATTATTCCCAGGGAAAATTTATCCCCGGGGATAAATCTTGGTACTAATTAATACAAGAAAAATAGTGCTGGTGTTTTACAATTCTTGTTGTTGTAGTTGTTGTTGTATGTATGAGGAAGCTTTAAGCATGTATGGGTCGTGCAAGGTCTAAGGAACTAGAGGTACGTTCACTGGGTCAGATTCCCTCACCAGGATGTTCAGTACAGATTTTATAGATCTTTTTATCTCTTGAATTCTCTTCTGCCCTCTTTCTCTTTTCTTCCTTGTCTCTCCTCTACTTTTACTATTCCTGCTATACTTTCCTCTCTCTTTGAACTTTCTCTCCCTTTGCCCTTCCTAGCCCTTTTACCTTCATCCATTTTTAAACTCTCCCTTCATTGTCTCTTTCCCCTCTTCCCTTTTTGTCTCTATCCTCTCCCTCTCGTCCTCATCTTCCTTCATCCCCTTTCTACACTAGCCTTCCTCCTCTCTCCTATCTTCCTCTTTCCATTCTCACCCCTAGCTCCTCTTGTCTGCCCCGTCCTCTTTCTTCTCACCTCTTCCATGCATGCCTCCACACTCCAGGTATTAAAATCGCAACATTTCCGTAATGGCTGGCTCATTAGCGAGTTTTACCTGGTGTATATATCTCAGGTGGAGAGTTACCTGTCTCCTATATTTACACCTGGCCTTGATATTTAATTTCTTTGGTGGCACCGCCTTGGCTTTATGGCCGGCACAGTGCCACTGTTTATCACAATGATTTGGGGATTCTAGGCGGTGTTAATGGTGGTGCTGGTATTGGTGGTGGTGCTGGTATTGGTGGTGGTGTTGGTGGTGGTTTTAGTGATACTGATGTGGTGGTGGGGTTTTAGTGGCACTGGTGGTGTTTTTTATGTTGTAAAAAAAAAATAACTTCCCATCTCAATCCTTCCTCTTCTTGGAGGTATTTGCTTAGCCCTTGTTATGACTACCCCAGCCCTGACACACACACACACACACACACACACACACACACACACACACACACACACACACACAACACACACACACACACACACACACACACACACATACACACACACACACACACACATACACACTTATACACCTTCATGAAGCCTCTCGTGTAAGACTTTCTGAATATTTTTTTCGCCATATGAGAGATAGAGACACGTAGAGACTAGCATGTCTGGGTTACGTGGTATAATCCACGATGGTTCTTCTCTATTGAAGGAGTCTGTGATCTTCTTGTAAGGAGGATCTGATCTCAGTACACTGGAGAGGAGAGAGAAGAGACAAGTGGAAGAATCAGTGGAGGGGAAGGAAGAAGAGATGAACGGGGAGAGGAGATAAACGAGGTAAGTAAGGAGAAGATGGAGGAGAAGGAAGGGAAGAGACGGAGGAACGGGAAGGAAAGAAGTGGAGGTGGTGCAGAGGAAGAGGAAGGAAAGAATAAGTAGAAGAGAAGGCTGGACGGAGGTGGAGGTAGAAGAGAAGCGGTGCAAGAGGAAAGTAGAAAGCGCAGTGAGAGGAAGAAGTGAAGGGGAGGAAGAGAAGTTCTGCAACGTGGCAATAACATTTACGGAAGAGATGGAGGAAACGAAGTGGAGAATAAGGATACAGGGCAAGAGAGGCATAGGAAAGAAAGAGGTGCAGAGAAATAAATAAAAATGTAAGTTCTGTACAGAGGAGCTCTAACTAGAGTAGCTCTTCTAGTAGTGTTCTAGAGTGGTTGAGGGAAGCATAAGTATAGCAGAAGGCTCTCTCCCTATCCTCCACTCCCTCCTGTTGCTCTCACTCTTGTTCCTTTATTTCCCTCCTGTTGTTTTCACTCCTTCCTGTTGCTTTCTCTCCCTCCTGTTGTTTTAGCTCCTTCATGTTTTCGCTCCTTCCTGTTGTTTTCGCTCTTTCCTGTTGCTTTCACTCCCTCCTGTTGCTTTCTCTCCCTCCGGTTGTTTTCACTTCTTCCAGTTGCTTTCATTCCCTCTTGTTGCTTCCACTTCCTCCTGTTGCTTTCACTCCTGTTGCTTCCACTCCTGTTGCTTTCACTCCCTCCTGTGGCTTTCACTTATATATATATATATATATATATATATATATATATATATATATATATATATATTCATAGTTCCTTGATAATGTGAGTAGTCACGAAAGCGCTTGGAATTCTTCTATTTATTCATAGTGGTTGTCTTGCATATGCATATATATATATATATATATATATATATATATATATATATATATATATGATGAGAGAGAGAAAGAGAAAAAAAGTCAGTACACGCGTGGTGGGTCTAGAGTCACTATCACAGACCAAGTCACGTGAAGATATATATGTTGCAAACCTAGGCAGCTATTGTGAAAGAATTCGATGTTTATGTCTATTCAAGGAAGGAAAGGAGGGAGGGATGAAGGAAAGGAGGGAGGGATGAAGTAAAGGAGGGAGGGATCAAGAGAAAGAGGGAGGGATGATGGAGAGGAGGAAGGAGAGGAGGGAGGAATGAAGAGAAGTAGGGAGGGATGAAGGAAAGAAGAGAGAGGAGGGACTTAGTTATGCTCTTTAAGCTAGCTTAAACGAATTAAAAACTGAAATTTACTCTTCCTTCTCTTTTATTCCATTCTGTCTCTTACCTTAACTCCACTACCCAGACTCGTGGGACTCTGTGTTCATTAACAACTGCAAGAAACCCCTCTCGCAGGTTCTAAGTATACTATGGAGAAGGAGCATAGACACAGGTGAGATTCCACAGTTACTGCAAACAACGGATATAGCCCCACTCCATAAAGGGGGCAGCAAAGCAATAGCTATGAACTATAGACCAATAGCTTTAACGTCCCACATCATAAAAATCTTTGAAAGAGTTCTAAGAAGTAGGATAGCAAACCACTTGGACTCCCAACAATTGCACGATCCAGGGCAACATGGTTTTAGAGCAGGTCGCTCCTGCCTCTCGCAACTGCTAGACCACTATGATATGGTATTAGATGCACTGGAAAACAAACAGAATCCAGATGTAGTATACACGGATTTTGCAAAAGCCTTTGACAAGTGCAATCATGGTGTAATAACACACAAAATGCGTGCTAAAGGGATAACTGGCAAAGTAGGCAGATGGATCTTCAACTTTCTAACCAATCGAACACAAAGAGTAGTGGTAAACAGAGTTAATTCGGAAGCTGCCATAGTGAAGAGCTCTGTTCCCTATCCTGTTTCTCATTCTCATATCAGACATAGAGATGTAAACCATAGCACCGAATCATTCTTTGCAGATGATACTAGGATCTGCATGAGAGTGTCATCCATTGAGGACACGGCACATCTCCAAGAAGATATAAACCAAGTTTTCCAATGGGCAACGGAGAACAATATGATGTTCAATGAAAACAAATTTCATCTACTTCGTTATGGAAAACTGGAGGAAATAATAGCTAGGACTGAGTACATTACAAACTCTAATCACACAATAGAGCGGAAAAGTAATGTGAAGGACCTGGGAGTGGTAATGTCCGAAGATCTCACTTTGAAGGACCACAACAATGCCACTATCACATCTGCGAGAAAACTGATAGGATGGATAATGAGAACATTCAAGACAAGAGATACCAAGCCAGTGATGATCATTTTTAAATCACTTGTTCTCTCTTTGTTGGAATACTGCTGCTCATTAACATCCCTATTCAAGGCAGGTGAAATTGCAGATCTAGTGAATGTACAGAGAACCTTTACTGCACGTATAAGTTCCATCAAACACCTTAACTACTGGGAACGCCTGGAAGCACTTGACTTGTACTCACTGGAGCGAAGGCGAGAGATTCTGGAGGGACTGGTCCCTAACCTTCAAACAGAAATCACTCCATACGAAAGCAAAAGACTTGGCAGACTGTGCAACGTACCCCCAGTGAAAAGTAGGGACGCTACTGGTACACTAAGAGAAAACACAGTAAGTGTCCGGGGCCCAAGACTGTTCAACAGCCTTCCGCCAGCCATAAGGGAAATTACCAATAGACCCCTGGTTGTCTTCAAGAGGGAGCTAGACAGATACCTAGTCATTGCTGTATCAGCCGGGCTGTGGTTCAGTAACAGCCTCGTTGATCAGACCCTGATCCACCGGGAGGCCTGGTCATGGACCGGGCCGCGGGGGCGTTGATCCCCGGAATGCCCTCCAGGTAGACTCCAGGTAGGTAGACCTCACCTTCCGTCCGGTGGAAGGAATGGATTGCCAGCCTGGTAACCTCTCAACTATAATATTTGTATTTGTTCATTTCCATTTTCTCTCCTTTCGTCTCCCTTTCCCATCTACTAGAGGCCAGGTCAAGGTACTGGGAGGTGAGGAGACTACCAGAGGCCAGGTCAAGGTACTGGGAGGTGAGGAGACTACCAGAGGCCAGGTCAAATGTTCTGAAAATTAAAGTTGATAATTAAAACACTTGTTCAACATTTGGATATCTGGAAATGTTTCACCAGCCAGAGGCTTCTTCAGTCTTATGCAAAAAACGGTGGAAGATGAGGAGGAGTTTGAGGTAATCAGTCCCTCAGCCTGTGTGTTCAGTCCATCGGTCTTGACAAAAGTACAGCATATTAGGTATAATGTTTGTCAGGAAACAGGACAAGTGTTTCCTGACGCGGGTCTTAATCATATGGTGACCCGCAGCTGGAGCTTTTGGTCATCTGACTGAGGCCTTCCACTGGCTTACGGGTCCACCCCTTTAAAAATTATGGTTATGATTATAACCATTTCTATATATTTGCAGCATATTCGAGGTGGTGTCTCGTATACCGCAGACAGGTGAGGTGAAGCAGTGGTAGGCGGAGTCACCAGTGGAGAAACCCGCTAGTGGAAGTAGGTCAGGTCTATACCTAAATGTTACACAAGTCTCTCATTTATGAACTTTGTCAATTTTCGAAACCATTTATACACATTTTGTCGGACACAGCAATATCTTGGAATTTTGATACAGGGAATTCTTCCAAGTCTCCAACCCTCCAGGTAGACTCCAGGTAGGTAGGTAAGCCTGCCTAACCTATAGGCTTCGGTCAGATGACTAAAAGCTCAAGCTGCGGGTCATCATATGACTAAGACCCGCGTCAGGAAACACTTGTCCTGTTTCCTGACAAACATTATACCTAATATGCTACACTTTTGTCAAGACTGATGGACTGCGCATATCGACTCAAGGCTGAGGGACTGATTACCTCAAACTCCTCATCTTTCACCGTTTGTATTTGACTGAAGAAGCCACTGGCTGGCGAAACGTTGCAAGATTAAAGATACCCAAGTATTGTACGTTTATCAACTTGTTGTTTTTTCTAAATGATTTATACAGAAAATTAAAGTGAATTCTTTATAAACGAGACCCATATTTGGTCATCTCAAAAATCTCGGATATTATCCTAACTCCACAAGACTTTGAAAAGGCAATAACTGACATGGCCATGCACTCTGCCCCAGGCCCAGACTCATGGAACTCCGTGTTCATCAAGAACTGCAAGAAGCCCCTGTCACGTGCCATCAGCATTCTAAAAACAACAGACATAGCCCCACTCCACAAAGGTGGCAGTAAAGCAATTGCAAAGAACTACAGACCGATAGCACTAACATCCCATTTCATAAAAATCTTTGAGAGGGTTCTAAGAAGCAAGATCACCAACCACCTAGATACCCATCAATTGCACAACCCAGGGCAACACGGGTTTAGAGCAGGTCGCTCCTGCCTGTCCCAGCTACTGGACTACTATGACAAGGTCCTGGATGCTGTAGAGGATAAACAAAATACAGATGTAGTATACACAGACTTTGCAAAAGCTTTCGACAAGTGTGACCATGGTGTAATAGCGCACAAAATGCGTGATAAAGTAATAACAGGAAAAGTTGGTAGATGGATCTATGACTTCCTGACAAATAGAACACAAAGAGTAATAGTAAACAGAGTAAAGTCCGAGGCAGCTACGGTGATAAGCTCTGTTCCACAAGGCACAGTACTCGCTCCCATTCTATTACTCATCCTCATATCTGACATAGACAGAGATGTAAGCCATAGCTCCGTGTCTTCCTTTGAGAATGACACCCGGATTGCCATGGCAGTGACCTCCATCGAAGACACTGCAAGACTCCAAGCGGACATCAACCAAATCTTCAAATGGGCCACTCAAAACAATATGAAGTTCAATGAAGAAAAATTCCAAGTACTCAGATATGGAAAACTTGAGGAAATTAAAACTGTATCAGGGTATACGACAAATTCTAACTATACAATAGAGCGAGAAAGTAATGTGAAGGACCTTGGAGTGATAATGTTAGAGGATCTCGCTTTCAAAGGCCACAACAATGTATCTACCGCATCTGCTAGGAAAATGATAGGATGGATAAGGAGAACCTTCAAAACTAGGGACTCCAAGCCCATGATGATTCTGTTCAAATCGCTTGTTCTCTCTAAGGTGGAATACTGGTGTACACTAACTGTCCCCTTCAAGGCAGGCGAAATTGCTGACCTGGAGAGTGTACAAAGAATTTTCACGGCACACGTAAGTACGATAAAGCACCTAAATTACTGGGAACGGTTGAAGGCCCTTGATTTGTATTCCCTGGAACGCGGGCGAGAGAGATACATGATAATATACACTTGGAAAATCCTAGAGGGATTAGTACCAAACTTGCACACGAAAATCACTCCCTATGAAAGCAAAAGACTCGGCAGGAGACGCAACATTCCCTTAATGAAAAGCAGGGTCCCCACGAGTACACTGAGAGAAAACACAATAAGTGTCCGGGGCCCAAGACTGTTTAACTGCCTCCCAGTATACATAAGGGGGATTACCAATAGACCCCTGGCTGTCTTCAAGTAGGCACTAGACAGACACTTTAAGTCAGTACCTGACCAGCCGGGCTGTGGTTCTTACGTCAGTTCTCGTGCGGCCAGCAGTAACAGCCTGGTTGATCAGACCCTGATCCACCATGAGGCCTGGTCTCAGACCGAGCCGGAGGGGCGTTGACCCCCGAAACCCTCTCCAGGTATACTCCAGGTTTCCAAAAAAAAGTAAGTTTGGCAGTGAACCAGGTTATGGGATTATTATTATTATTATTATTATTTTCATTTTTATTATTTTGTTTTATTTTATTATTATTATTATTATTATTATTATTATTATTATTATTATTTATGATAGAATTGCCGACAAAATGTTAGTTAAAAGAACACAGATGCAACTAACGCAACATTTTACAGTGGCAACGTTTCGCTCTCCAGGAGCTTTGTCAAGCTTGATAAAGGTGGTGCGCGAGGGACGCAGACAATATGCAGAGTATCAACATCCGGAGAGACATGTACGAAGCAGAGTGCATGGCCAAACAAAAATTACTTGTCGTTGACAAAAATCAGTGTTTAATGTCCCGGGGAAAACCAAACTACGTTTCTCCAGCGGAGAAACGTTGCCGTAGGAGAGAAGAGATACGTTTCGACGTCAGGCAAAGATTTTCATGACATTAGGGGGACAGCCAGGACGGGAGAATGAACAGCGGAGGATAATAATAATCATTGGCACTTATTATCATGGGGAGCGCTAACCCCGTAGGGATTACACAGCGCCTATGGGGGGGGGATGGAAGGCATTCAGACTCCATTCAGGGAACTGGAGCACAGATCCAATTCCCTAGATCAAGACCCCCTCATCAACCCCGAGGAACCTTCCTTGAGGGGATTGTCACTAATAATGGTGATGATGATGATAATAAATAATAATAATAATAATAATGTGTTATGCAATTATTAATGACTGTGACACCAAAAATCAGCAGCTGCAGTAAATAGACAGACGACAGCATCGCTTAAATTCTGGTTCTTAGTGGCGGGTTTGCCTGCCCAGGCTGCATCCTTCACCATGGGAAAGTTTAAAAGGGCCATCAGTCAAGGTAATTACGGTCGAAAGTCAGGGGAAAGTGAACTCTGAATTGGAAAATAATGTGTTTAATGAGCTTTTGAGGCTGGGTGGGGGGTATACCACTCCCCACCCCTCCTCTCCCCAATCTCCCCCCCAACACATCCCCACGACCCACCCCCACCCTAAAAAAAAAAAAGGAGCCGGAGTGAACGGTTGGTGGCTCTTCCCTTTTTTCTTCCTCTTCATCCAAGAGTTTCGACCTCCGTGCTTTCTGGATGTTTAAAAGGGCGTTTTATGTTTACGTATTTTCCGAGCGTAGTTTTTTTGTGTATTGAGGCTGCTCTTGGTTCCCAGTACGGGTGGAAACATTTAGGACGTGTTTCCTTAAGATACCTACTGTCCCCGTTCACCTAGCTGTAAGTAGGTACCTGGGTGTTAGCCGAGTGGTGTGGGTCGCATCCTGGGGTCAAAATTAACCTACCTAATTTATCCGAAATGCTCTCTGTGTAACCAGGGGCTTTCTGTATAGTATGTCATTGATGTCAGCTAGGACTGTACCATGTACTTCTAGAAATAAAGATTATTATTATTATTATTAGAGCCACCGGTACTCCTGGGAACATCTCTGGTGCGGAAAGAGTCAATGGGGTTTCCTTAAAGCGCTCGCTGCGTAGATTGAGACCCCCGCTACCTTGATCTCCCATATAATTCCCTGGCCTTGGGGGTAAACTACACCTTTCATACACACTCAGGGTTTATTAGGGACGCTTCACTCAGCAAATACAGCCAGCGAGGCACTCAAGAACAGCCCGAGTGTAAGCACCAATCGGGTTTGTTTTACGGTGCCATATGTGTCGGCGGGAAGCTATTTCCCGCCAAAATAACAGCTGATATTTTAGGCGGGAAATAATCGGCGCGGGAACAGCTGCAAACATAAACAAAGACTGGCTTTGATTTACACGGCGCCTCTCTTAATTGCATCGGCACTCTGCTAACGCGTTCTAACCCCATGTTTCTGCTTTTTTATTC
>WNWK01003448.1:0-22500 GCA_009830355.1 Cherax destructor | reverse complement strand
AAGACTTTTAGAATCCCGGTATTGATACAGGATTGATGGACGAAAACCGATCAAGTCTTTCCTGGAACTAAGCAGAGTAAAATCTTCCCCCTCCTCCCTCCCCTCCATCCCATCTCCTCCCCTTCCCTCATTCCTCCCCTTCTGTGGGATCGATGATGGCTGGATCCTGGCAATCTCTGACACCCGGACGCTGGCGTACACTTCCACCCCTTCCCTCCACTGTCAGGAATACCCCCAGAGGATACCTCTCCCCCTACACACACACACACACACACACACACTCCCTTTCCACCCTCCTTTTGCTCCCTTTGCAATCCTCTTCCTCGCTTTCCCATCCTCCCTTTTTATTTGTCAACATCCAAGTTTTTCCTCCCTCCGTTTTCACACCTATCATTTCCTTTTTATTCCTATGTTTAGCGTCTTCTCCATTCTGTTTCCTCCTCGCACGTTTTTCATTTAAATTGAACTTAGTATTCTGCTCTGTTGGACTTTATTAAGCTCTACGAACTTACTAATCTGTCAGAATTTACATCGGCTGTTGGAATTTACTAAAGTGTTAGAACTTACTAAATTGTTTCAGCTTACATGAACTGTTAACAGTTACATGAACTGTTAACAGTTACATGAACTGTTAACAGTTATATGAACTGTTAGCCGTTACATGAACTGTTAACAGTTACATGAACTGTTAACAGTTACGTGAACTGTTAACAGTTACATGAACTGTTAACAGTTATATGAACTGTTAGCCGTTACATGAACTGTTAACAGTTACATGAACTGTTAACAGTTACATAAACTGTTAACAGTTACATGAACTGTTAGCAGTTATATGAACTGTTAACAGTTACATGAACTGTTAGCCGTTACATGAACTGTTAACAGTTACATGAACTGTTAACAGTTACATGAACTGTTAACAGTTACATGAACTGTTAACAGTTATATGAACTGTTAACAGTTACATAAACTGTTAACAGTTACATGAACTGTTAGCCGTTATATGAACTGTTAACAGTTACATGAACTGTTAACAGTTACATGAACTTGTAGCCGTTACATGAACTGTTAACAGTTACATGAACTGTTAACAGTTACATGAACTGTTAACAGTTACATGAACTGTTAGCCGTTACATGAACTGTTAACAGTTACATGAACTGTTAGCCGTTACATGAACTGTTAACAGTTACATGAACTGTTAACAGTTACATAAACTGTTAACAGTTACATGAACTGTTAGCCGTTACATGAACTGTTAACAGTTACATGAACTGTTAACAGTTACATGAACTGTTAACAGTTACATAAACTGTTCATGTAACTGTTATATGAACTGTTCATGTAACTGTTAACAGTTACATGAACTGTTAGCCGTTACATGAACTGTTATAAGTTACATAAACTGTTAACAGTTACATGAACTGTTTGAACTTCATTGTTTGTGAGTGACCAAACTAAATTGTAGTAATTAATGCATACATATTATTATTATTATTATTATTATTATTATTATTATTATTATTATTACTATTATTATTATTATTATTATTATTATTATTGTTATTATTATTATTATTATTATTAGACATTCTGGAGCTGGTTTCACAAAGGTGGCTCGAACGACAATATAACACACCTTAAAGAATGCAAAACAACCACTGTGAAAAAAAATAGTGAATTTACAAGCGCTTTCGTGATTTCTCACATTATCAAGGACCTGTAAAAATACTGTGAGAAATCACGAAAGCTCTTGGAAGTTCGCTATTTTTTCACAGTTGTTTTGTTCTGCGTCTGGTGATACCGCCTGTTTCCTGCGTCTGGTGATACCACCTGTTTACTGCGTCTGGTGATACCACCTGTTTACTGCGTCTGGTGATACCACCTGTTTACTGCGTCTGGTGATACCACCTGTTTACTGGGTCTGGTGATACCACCTGTTTACTGCGTCTGGTGATACCACCTGTTTACTGCGTCTGGTAATACGACCTGTTTACTGCGTCTGGTGATACCACCTGTTTACTGCGTCTGGTGATACCACCTGTTTACTGCGTCCGGTAATACGACCTGTTTACTGCGTCTGGTGATACCACCTGTTTACTGCGTCTGGTGATACCGCCTGTTTACTGCGTCTGGTAATACGACCTGTTTACTGCGTCTGGTGATACGACCTGTTTACTGCGTCTGGTGATACCACCTGTTTACTGCGTCTGGTGATACCGCCTGTTTCCTGCGTCTGGTGATACCACCTGTTTACTGCGTCTGGTGATACCACCTGTTTACTGCGTCTGGTGATACCGCCTGTTTACTGCGTCTGGTGATACCACCTGTTTACTGCGTCTGGTGATACCACCTGTTTACTGCGTCTGGTGATACCACCTGTTTACTGCGTCTGGTAATACCACCTGTTTACTGCGTCTGGTGATACGACCTGTTTACTGCGTCTGGTGATACCACCTGTTTACTGCGTCTGGTGATACCACCTGTTTACTGCGTCGGTGGTGATACCACCTGTTTACTGCGTCTGGTGATACCGCCTGTTTACTGCGTCTGGTAATACGACCTGTTTACTGCGTCTGGTGATACACCTGTTTACTGCGTCTGGTGATACCACCTGTTTACTGCGTCTGGTGATACGCCTGTTTACTGCGTCTGGTGATACCACCTGTTTACTGCGTCTGGTGATACCACCTGTTTACTGCGTCTGGTAATACCACCTGTTTACTGCGTCTGGTGATACCACCTGTTTACTGCGTCTGGTGATACCACCTGTTTACTGCGTCTGGTGATACCACCTGTTTACTGCGTCTGGTGATACCACCTGTTTACTGCGTCTGGTAATACCACCTGTTTACTGCGTCTGGTGATACCACCTGTTTACTGCGTCTGGTGATACCACCTGTTTACTGCGTCTGGTGATACCACCTGTTTACTGCGTCTGGTGATACCACCTGTTTACTGCGTCTGGTGATACCACCTGTTTACTGCGTCTGGTAATACCACCTGTTTACTGCGTCTGGTGATACCACCTGTTTACTGCGTCTGGTGATACCACCTGTTTACTGCGTCTGGTGATACCACCTGTTTACTGCGTCTGATGATACCACCTGTTTACTGCGATCTTATTGCATGTTGAAGGGTGAAAAGACACTATACTGTGACTGGAAGGAAACATAGATAACCCGCACGTACGAGAGTGAGACTCTTGATTAGTTAATGGTCCACTGTTGGAGCGAAACGTCGTTTTAGTCTCCCGTGTGCGGGTTGTGCATGACGCACGTGTCACATCATTACAAAGTTGCACACTTCAACAAATATTTAACACACACACGCACGCACCACACACACACACACACACACACACACACACACACACATAAACAAGGGGACACAACTGGAAGCTGAAGACTCAGATGAGTCAAAGGGATGTTAGGAAGCATTTCTTCAGCCATAGAGTAGTCAGGAAGTGGAATAGTCTAGAGAACGACATAGTGGAGGCGGGAACTATACATAGTTTTAAGACAAAGTATGATAAAGCTCATGGAGCAGGGAGAGCAGAGACCCAGTAGCGGACAGCGAAGAGGCGGGGCCAGGAGCTGAGTCTCGACCCCTGCAACCACAATTAGGTGAGTACAATTAGGTGAGTACACACACACGCGCGCGGGGCCAGTAGCTATGACTCAACCCCTGCAACCACAACTAGGTGAGTACACACACACATGCATTTGACAAACGGCAAGTTGAGTGGCGGGACCAGGAGCTAAGACTTGATCCCCCGCACGTACATGTAGGTGAGTACATACCCACAAACAACATCAACATCAACAACAACTACAGCAGCAACAACGACAGCGGCAGCAACAACGACAACAGCAACAACAACGACAGCAGCAGGAACAACAGCAGCAGCAGCAGCAACATCACCAACGACAGCAGCAGAAACAGTAACAACAACGACCGCAACGACAACAAAGACCGCAACGACAACAACGACAGCAACAACAACAACATCACAAAAACACAATATTTGCGCCTTCTGAAATACAATTCAGATTTTCGCCGCATACAAATCCGCTCTGATACAATTTTCTCTATATTCTGGTTTTGTGGGTTAGAAGGAAGGTGAAGAGAGCTCTTCTCCTCTCTCTCTCTCTCTCTCTCTCTCTCCTCCTCCTTTCTTTTCTCTCCTCTCTTCTCTCTCTCTCTCTCTCCTCTCTCTCTCTCTCTCTCTCTCTCTCTCTCTCTCTCTCTCTCTCTCTCTCCAGGTACCTCCGTGAAATTGCTTTTCTCTCACACGTATTTCAAATGTACTGTTCACCGTTGTTAACACGGTGAACAACGGATGAACATTGTGGTGGTGCACCGAGGTGTATATAGAGGTGGTGCACAGAGATGTGCAGTGGTGCAACATATGAACACAGTGGTGATGATACATTTACATTGATACTACATTGGTGGTGCACATAAGTGAAAATAATCTATTGATAATTGTACAAAATGCTGAATTGCTACTGATTATTAAAGTTTGTGTAATATATATATATATATATATATATATATATATATATATATATATATATATATATATATTGTACATTCATTGGTATGTATAATTATAAATTCATATACATATCTATACGCACGTACGACTATCCATTTGAGGTATATGCATGCATGCATATGCTGGTGGTATCCATGGCAGGCCTGGCAACCCCAGCTTCCACATATGCTGGTGGTATCCATGGCAGGCCTGGCAACCTCAGCTTCCACATATGCTGGTGGTATCCCTGTCAGGCCTGGCAACCCCAGCTTCCACATATGCTGGTGGTATCCATGGCAGCCTGGCAACCCAGCTTCCACATATGCTGGTGGTATCCATGGCAGGCCTGGCAACCCAGCTTCACATGCTGGTGGTATTCATGTCAGGCCTGGCACCAGCTTCCACATATGCTGGTGGTATCCATGGCAGGCCTGGCAACCCCAGCTTCCACATATGCTGGTGGTATCCATGGCAGGCCTGGCAACCCCAGCTTCCACATATGCTGGTGGTATCCATGTCAGGCCTGGCAACCTCAGCTTCCACATATGCTGGTGGTATCCATGTCAGGCCTGGCAACCCCAGCTTCCACATATGCTGGTGGTATCCATGGCAGGCCTGGCAACCCCAGCTTCCACATATGCTGGTGGTATCCATGGCAGGCCTGGCAACCTCAGCTTCCACATATGCTGGTGGTATCCATGGCAGGCCTGGCACTCAGCTTCCCATGTGGTGGTATCCATGTCAGCCGGCACCTCATTCCACATAGCTGGTGGTATTCATGGCAGGCCTGGCAACCTCAGCTTCCACATATGCTGGTGGTATCCATGGCAGGCTTGGCAACCCCAGCTTCCACAAATGCTGGTGGTATCCATGGCAGGCCTGGCAACCTCAGCTTCCACATATGCTGGTGGTATCCATGGCAGGCCTGGCAACCCCAGCTTCCACATATGCTGGTGGTATCCATGGCAGGCCTGGCAACCCCAGCTTCCACATATGCTGGTGGTATCCATGTCAGGCCTGGCAACCTCAGCTTCCACATATGCTGGTGGTATCCATGGCAGGCCTGGCAACCTCAGCTTCCACATATGCTGGTGGTATCCATGGCAGGCCTGGCAACCCCAGCTTCCACATATGCTGGTGGTATCCATGGCAGGCCTGGCAACCTCAGCTTCCACATATGCTGGTGGTATCCATGGCAGGCCTGGCAACCCCAGCTTTCACACAGTAATTCTTGCCTTTGTAACCCTCTCCTCTTCATCACTGGTGTCACTACCATTCTCCTGCGTCTGTTGATTCTTCCCATTGTAAGTTCCCCTCTCCCCTCTTACCTACCCCTTCTTTTTACCCCTCTCTTGTTTTCTCTTATGCCTCCCTTGTTTCCTCTTATGCATCCATTCTTCCCTCTTATCCCTCCCCTTTCCCCTCTTACCTAATCCTTCGCCCTGATTTCCTCCCACATTCTTTCCTTGTCCCACTCTCACCATTCTCGTTTTTTTACGCCTTCCTACTAACCCTTGCCTTCTCCTTTCTTACCTCTCACTTCTTCCCTTCTTCATCCCCAATGCTTTCCTCTCTTCCCACTTTTCTCTCATAACCCTTCTGTTGTGATTCTCTTCTTCGCTCTCTTGCCCCTATCTCCCATACTTTCCTCACACTTGATCTCAGAACTCTCTCTGTGTATTGACTTACTCAGTACATAAACCTTGATGCTACTCTCAACAAGGAGTGTTAATCTGTCAAGAAAGTGTATACACATGCAACCCAACCTCATCATTTGCGGGGTGTGTACATAAAGTGGATGTGCTGAAGGAACATTTCCACACATTCCCAAAGATTCATACCACCACACACGTCATGCAAGACGCACTGCCTCCTGCTGCCACATATTAATTATTAAAAGATACAGAAAAATTTGCTAAATAGCTATTTGCACAATTCGACGATTCAGTGCGGTTTGGAGCATTTTCTGATGTATCTTAGTTTTTAGCTAAAAAAAAAATGTCAAGCAATGGTAACAAGAGAACCTTGTCAGTTTTATCCAGGGAACAGCCCTGACCTGAATTCCGTCGAAATTTGTTGGAATGAAGTAAACGCAGAGCTCCAGTTGAAAACATCGTCATCAGTGCCTGGGTCAAGGGCCATGAGATAACAAATAAATCTGGATTCAAGAAATGGAAATGACTTACTTTTAAAATACTTTCTGATTTTGTATCCTAAACACGCCTGAATTTGGTAATCAGATCATATGGTAACTTGACCAAATATTAAAGAGTAATTGAAATTTGGTGCTTCTTACCCTTTAGTGTATGTTACTAGAAATTCCTTTGCAATTTGCTTGTGATTATATATATATATATATATATATATATATATATATATATATATATATATATATATATATATAAAGTCGTGCCGAATAGGTAAACTGAACTGGTCAGTTAACAAGAACTCATTTAAAATTAAGTCCTTTCTAAAAATTTCTCTTATACGTTTAGAGATATATATTTTTCATATATGATTAATGTAAATATATATAATATATATATATATATATATATATATATATATATATATATATATATTCATTCTCACCCTGTCTTGAATATTGCCACCGCCGCGGACTGTTTTAGCGTGTGTTTTTGGAAGCTTAATTGTCTCTGGCATGAAAGTTTACAGAATTTACAAACACCAGAGCAGAGTGCCTAGCACTGAGCACTCATCTCTTCAGGTACTTCCTCCCAAACTATTGCTCTGTCCTCTCTTTCTTAGCTTATTTCTTAATACATAGAGGTGATATTTTTGCAACACTTGCGTGTTTCGTGTCTTCATTAGTGGAAGTCGAAAAATTCAACTCATCTGTCACTTTCTTTCATACTTTGTCTCCTTGATTCCGTCGTTGGTATCCAGGAAGTGATTAAGACACCTGTGCGTCAGTTGGGTATCTTCATTGTTGAAACGTTTCGCCTACACAGTAGGCTTCTTCAGTCAAATACAGTCAGCAGTTGTAATAATGAAATGAATATGATGTAATCAGCCCATCAACCTTGGAGATGTGGTGGTCAGTCCCTCAGCCCGAGGAAGAGTTCAGCTCTGTGGTCTGGAACGATATTGTTCCAGACCATACACCACACACAAGTTTCTCGTGTCATAGATAATAATTTAGTATCTTAGACAATACTCGGGTTAGGGGAATCGGTCTTAAGTTCAGAGCTCCTGTTAGTTCCACATTTTCTAAACTGTAGCAGTTCAGATATTCTTGTTGGTCCACTTCTAAAGTGTTTTAGTTTCAAAGATTTCTGTTGCTCCCACTTCTAAACTGCTGCTACGTTCGCTATCGTCAAGCTGTTGCTGTTGTGTCTCCGACACCCCGCTGTTGCTGTTGTGTCTCCGACACCCCGCTGTTGCTGTTGTGTCTCCGACACCCCGCTGTTGCTGTTGTGTCTCCGACACCCCGCTGTTGCTGTTGTGTCTCCGACACCCCGCTGTTGCTGTTGTGTCTCCGACACCCCGCTGTTGCTGTTGTGTCTCCGACACCCCGCTGTTGCTGTTGTGTCTCCGACACCCCGTTGTGAAATCTTTCCAGCACAGCATCTACGATCTCCGGAACTTTTCTCTCAGTAGCCATAGTGATAGATTTTCAGGTGGTGTCTAGTGCACTAACTTTTTTCCTCTCTTCTCCTCCCTTGCTGAGTTGATACGGATTACTCTATGTTGTCCTCCACCCCCCCATTCCTCCGTGTGTGTGTGTGTGTGTGTGTGTGTGACAGGTGCGAGGGTGAAGTTTTAAAGGAGTGTTGACACCGAGGGAGAGAAGTAGATGAGAGAGGCGAGGGTGAGTGAGAGCAGGGGTAAAGTATAATGTACTCAGGAGAGTGTACTGAGAGAGAGGGGGGGAAGGGAGGCACACACACACACACACACAACACACACAAACACACACACACACACACACACACCCACACACACACACACACACACACACACAAGACGAGGTTTGATAAAGCTCATGGAGCAGGGAGAGAGGGACCTAGTAACAATCAGTGAAGAGGTGGGGCCAGGAGCTATGACTCGTCCCCTGCAACCACAAATAGGTGAGTACACAACAGACAAGAAAGCAAGTGTCTTTGACAGCTAATAAGCAACTGACAACAGCGCTGCAGCATCACCACCAACAACAGCCATCAAATTGTCAGCAGTAACGAAAGCTTCAGTGTCAACAAACACAGCAACAACAGCCACATATAACTGCAACAGCAAGAAATGCAGCAACATGAACAGAAAAACCAGTAACAAAAAATAAGTTACTAAGACTTAGGTTCCTTGATGAAGACACTGGAGGCAGCAAGAAGAGGCACTAACAGCTCAGTGAAACACAGCAGTACCGTTCATGTACAAGAGATGCACTGCTGGCACTGTCTTGACACCGACGCTCTCTCTCTCTCTCTCTCCTCTCTCTCTCTCTCTCTCTCTCTCTCTCTCTCTCTCTCTCTCTCTCTCCTCCCTAACATAATTTATTTACTTATTCAAAAAATAAATATACATTTCTTAAAAGTCTAATTCTTCTACCATATGACCCAACTTTTGTAATAAATAAATATATATATATATATATATATATATATATATATATATATATATATATATATCATGAGAAATAGATTTTTCCTGGTGGAAGTCTAAGACTAATAAGGAACAGAAACCATAAAGCCATGGTAAATATCTTGGTTAAATATTCAGTGTGTTCAAGTGTCATGCTAGCGTCTCGGAGTATTGTAGTCCATCATCAGTGCTAAAACAATTGAGAACAATTACCAAGCAGAATGGATGGTGTTTATTAAGCGCAAAAAAATTGTATTGAAACAAAGTAATCATATTTAAAGTCTAACTACATTCAGAAAGAAAATTTAACCTAACATTATATAATCAATGTATGAATAACTGAGTAGATGTAATGGAGGTGTTGACAGGTTATATTCACGAAGACGTGTACTTCTCTCAGCGTATATATACTGAGAGTTTAATCCTAAAATAGTGTTTAAAGTATTCTTTTTCTGGTGGCAAGAAGGTTACTTGTAAGTACGTTTATGTACAGGTACATATTAGTACAATTATCATACGTAGTGTAAAGTACCTAGGATAACCCTAAACATTCATAGTGATTTATTTCCATTGTGTCCGTAATGTAGTCGATAGGTTTTAAACCCCATTAATAAACGTAACCAGCTGTTTAGCTGTGGCTTCATACTAGCAGTGTATAGTGATTCAGAGGTGATGAGGCGTCAGTCAGTTGGATGTTGATGTCAAAACTGACATCCTCAGATGTCAGATTATGGTGTCAGTGAAGTCATCTGGAATATTGATATCAAGAGTCTTACCTGTTATTAAGAAAGTTTTACCCTCACTACCAATCAAGTCTTACCCCCACTACCAAGCAAGTTTTACCCACCCACTACAAAGCAAGTCTTACCCCACTACCAAGCAAGTCTTACCCCACTACCAAGCAAGTCTTACCCCACTACCAAGCAAGTCTTACCCCACTACCAAGCAAGTCTTACCCCACTACAGCAAAGCAAGTCCTTACCCCACTACCAAGCAAGTCTTACCCCACTACCAAGCAAGTCTTACCCCACTACCAAGCAAGTCTTACCCCACTACCAAGCAAGTCTTACCCCACTACCAACAAGTCCTACCCCACTACCAAGCAAGTCTTACCCCACTCCAACAAGTCTTACCCACTACCAAGCAAGTCTTACCCCCACTACCAAGCAAGTCTTACCCCACTACCAACAGTCTACCCCACTACCAAACAAGTCTTACCCCCACTACCAAGCAAGTCTTACCCCCACTACCAAGCAAGTCTTACCCCCACTACCAAGCAAGTCTTACCCCCACTACCAAGCAAGTCTTACCCCACTACCAAAGCAAGTCTACCCCCACTACCAAGCAAGTCTTACCCCACTACCAAGCAAGTCTTACCCCACTACCAAGCAAGTCTTCCCCACTCCAACAAGTCTCTACCCAGTCTCCCACTACCAAGCAAGTCTTACCCAGGCGGAGTCTTGCCACTACCAACCAAGGCATTACCAGAGCGAGGTCTTGCTTCCACCCACTTCACCAACATTACGCAGCTAGACCACCTCACCACCCACCCTTACACCACAGACCCACCACCCACCCACCCTAGACCATGCATCGTGAGTGTGACCCCGCCACTCTCCACACAAACACTACCATAACTAACCCAGCAACAATAACACCCTCCTTACCTCCTCTCCTAGCTGCTCCCCTCCTAGCTGGCCCCTTTCCTAGCTTCCCCTTCTTCAAGCTTTTCCCTCTCCAGCTTCCCGTTTCCTTAGCTGGCACTTCCCTCTTCTAGCTGGTCCCTTCTGTTATCGTTCCCCTCTCCCACTTGTCCCTTGTATATAGATAATGATGATAATAATAATAATAATTTTACTTATCTGATATTTTGGAATCTTGACACATTTCTACAACTTCAATAGTTTCCTAACCTACTGGCATGACCTACTTCCACTAGTCGACTCTGCCCCCATGAGGCCACCTCCAACTGCTTCACCTCACCTGTCTCCAGTATGGTAACATACTGGAGTGAAAGATATGGGAAAATGAGTAAAATAAACCCAATGAAAAGCAGGGACACCGTGGGACATAGTGAGAGAACATTGTATCAACATCCGTGGTTCCAGACTATTCAACCTATTACCAGAAGATATCAGAAACACTGCTGGGGCAAGTGGAGATCCACCAAGTACCAGATCAACCAGGTTGTGATGGATATGTGGGTCAGTGAGCCACCAGCAGTAACAGCCTGGTTGACCATGCAAGCACCAGACACCTTCGTGAATATGCTGGACTTTTATCAAGACTGAACACCTCATTTCTAGGCTAATGGACTCAAAGATTATAAGACTGCAGATGAAGACTACAAGTGAAGACAACAGGTAAAGACTACAAGACTGCAGATAAAGACTACAGACAACAGGTAAAGACTACAAGACTGCAGATAAAGACTACAGACAACAGGTAAAGACTACAAGACTGCAGATAAAGACTACAGACAACAGGTAAAGACTACAAGACTGCAGATAAAGACTACAGACAACAGGTAAAGACTACAAGACTGCAGATAAAGACTACAGACAACAGGTAAAGACTACAAGACTGCAGATAAAGACTACAGACAACAGGTAAAGACTACAAGACTGCAGATAAAGACTACAGACAACAAGTAAAGACTACAAGACTGCAGATAAAGACTACAGACAACAAGTAAAGACTACAAGACTGCAGATAAAGACTACAGACAACAGGTAAAGACTACAAGACTGCAGATAAAGACTACAGACAACAGGTAAAGACTACAAGACTGCAGATAAAGACTACAGACAACAGGTAAAGACTACAAGACTGCAGATAAAGACTACAGACAACAGGTAAAGACTACAAGACTGCAGATAAAGACTGCAGACAACAGGTAAAGACTACAAGACTGCAGATAAAGACTACAGACAACAGGTAAAGACTACAAGACTGCAGATAAAGATTACAGACAACAGGTAAAGACTACAAGACTGCAGATAAAGACTACAGACAACAGGTAAAGACTACAAGACTGCAGATAAAGACTACAGACAACAAGTAAAGACTACAAGACTGCAGATAAAGACTACAGACAACAGGTAAAGACTACAAGACTGCAGATAAAGACTACAGACAACAGGTAAAGACTACAAGACTGCAGATAAAGACTACAGACAACAAGTAAAGACTACAAGACTGCAGATAAAGACTACAGACAACAGGTAAAGACTACAAGACTGCAGATAAAGACTACAGACAACAGGTAAAGACTACAAGACTGCAGATAAAGACTACAGACAACAAGTAAAGACTACAAGACTGCAGATAAAGACTACAGACAACAGGTAAAGACTACAAGACTGCAGATAAAGACTACAGACAACAGGTAAAGACTACAAGACTGCAGATAAAGACTACAGACAACAGGTAAAGACTACAAGACTGCAGATAAAGACTACAGACAACAGGTAAAGACTACAAGACTGCAGATAAAGACTACAGACAACAGGTAAAGACTACAAGACTGCAGATAAAGACTACAGACAACAGGTAAAGACTACAAGACTGCAGATAAAGACTACAGACAACAAGTAAAGACTACAAGACTGCAGATAAAGACTACAGACAACAGGTAAAGACTACAAGACTGCAGATAAAGACTACAGACAACAGGTAAAGACTACAAGACTGCAGATAAAGACTACAGACAACAGGTAAAGACCACCGGTAACCATCTTCTCCCCACAGTCCGTAATCTTCTGTTACTTAGTGAACCTCAGTAAAACCCTCTTACCGGATAAGACTGTCAGCTGAAGTTGTAAGTGCCAGAGATTGTCAGCTGAAGTTGTAAGTGCCAGAGATTGTCAGCTGAAGTTGTAAGTGCCAGAGATTGTCAGCTGAAGTTGTAAGTGCCAGAGATTATCAGCTGAAGTTGTAAGTTCCAGGGATTGTCAGCTGAAGTTGTAAGTGCCAGAGATTGTCAGCTGAAGTTGTAAGTGCCAGAGATTGTCAGCTGAAGTTGTAAGTTCCAGGGATTGTCAGCTGAAGTTGTAAGTACCAGAGATTGTCAGCTGAAGTTGTAAGTTCCAGAGACTGTCAGCTGAAATAAGTGCCAGAGACTCAGCTGAAGTAAGTGCCAGAGACTGTCAGCTGAAGTAAGTGCCAGAGACTCAGCTGAAGTAAGTGCCAGAGACTGTCAGGTGAAGTAAGTGCCAGAGACTGTCAGCTGAAGTAAGTGCCAGAGACTCAGCTGAAGTTGTAAATGCAAAAACAATATAGTATTTTAATATAAGATGGAATAAACACTTTTCGAACACAGGAATCAACTAGATTCTATCTATTGACCATCTGTGGTTACTGAAGTCTGTTCAAGACCTGCCCTCTGTGGTAACTGAAGTCTGTTCAAGACCTGCCCTCTGTGGTTACTGAAGTCTGTTCAAGACCTGCCCTCTGTGGTAACTGAAGTCTGTTCAAGACCTGCCCTCTGTGGTAACTGAAGTCTGTTCAAGACCTGCCCTCTGTGGTTACTGAAGTCTGTTCAAGACCTGCCCTCTGTGGTTACTGAAGTCTGTTCAAGACCTGCCCTCTGTGGTTACTGAAGTCTGTTCAAGACCTGCCCTCTGTGGTAACTGAAGTCTGTTCAAGACCTGCCCTCTGTGGTTACTGAAGTCTGTTCAAGACCTGCCCTCTGTGGTAACTGAAGTCTGTTCAAGACCTGCCCTCTGTGGTAACTGAAGTCTGTTCAAGACCTGCCCTCTGTGGTAACTGAAGTCTGTTCAAGACCTGCCACGAGACAATAGTTGAGCCTAGCTCACTCATAGCAGAGTAGTATTAGTAGTGGTAGTAGTAGTGTTAGTAGTAGTAGTAGTGGTGGTAGTAGTATTTTCAGTAGTAGTAATAGTGGTGGTAGTAGTAATAGTGATAGTAGTAGTAGTAGTGGTGGTTGTGCTTCTCATATTACTGATAGTTGTAATAGTTAATACCAGTGGAATCTTTCGTAGTAGTGATGGTTTTAATAGTTCTTTAGTAGTGTTACTTAAAAGACACATGAGTTTCCACCTTCCTCGTAGAAGTTTATGTAGTGTGTTTACCTCGGCGTCGTGGAAATTGATTTTCAACTTTAAGAAGCATTTACTGTATGATGCCAGTAGATGGGATCATACAGGAGAGAGACTTGTGCTGTGTCAGCCTGGCACCAACATCGTGGTGTCAGCCTGGCACCTATGCTAAACGTCATTATCAACTTTGTTACAACGATGTTTACCTCACGGGGATACTTTATTATCGCGTTTCAATGAAGACTTCCTCTTTATTTTCTGTTTTGGTGTTGTCTTCTGTTTTCTGCCTTTTTAAATACTATACGCATATTTACCTCTCTCTCTCTCTCTCTCTCTCTCTCTCTCTCTCTCTCTCTCTCTCTCTCTCTCTCTCTCTCGCACCTCTCCCCTATGTCTCAATTTCACATTCCTCTCCTCTGGCAGTTCTCTTCTCATTCACACTTTACCCCTCTCTCTCGCGCTCTCTGCTCTCAACCTGTCTCTCACTTCACCATTCCTTCCACTCTCTTCCCCTTCCTCCGGTTATCTACCCTGACACAGGTCAATTTAAAAATGTTGAGAGGTTAAACTACATCATTTAGGAGCAGACTTCCACTACCTACCATGCAAGTCCACTAATATGAGAGAGAGAGAGAGAGAGAGAGAGAGAGAGAGAGAGAGAAAGAGAGAGAGAAGAGAGAGAAAGAGAAAGAGAGGAGTGAGGGGGTTGGGTAATGGGGGATCTAGTGGTGTACTCAAGTATTTGTGGTTGCAGGGGTCGTAGCTCCTGGCCCTGCCTATTCGCTGGTCGTTACTAGATCCACTCTCCCTGCTCCGAGAGCTTTATCGTACCTATTCTTAAAGCTATGTATGGATCCTGCCTGCACTGCAGTGTAATGTAAGGGTGGTGTTGGAAGTCGGGTGGGGGCATTGTTGGGAATGTGATTGGTTGTGGGTGAGAGATGTATATAGTAGGGTGAAGAAGGGTGAGTGGTATTGAGGGTGCAATAAGGAGGGGTGAAGCGGTGGGTAAGTTTAGAGGGAAGGGGGTGATTTTGGGTGGTGTTTAGTGGAGTAGGGGGAAGGTGCATACACCCAGCCAATACTGACATCACCTAATGACCACCTTGGTCAAGAAACAACGGTAGTAATGACGGGAAATGCTCTTGCAAATGATCATTCACCTCGCCCCTCCCCACGTTGCACCTTAAGTGGGAAGTGTAGTGTAGTGAGATTCACTGTGTGTGTGTGCTCACCTATTTGTACTCACCTATTTGTGGTTGCAGGGGTCGATACATAGCTCCTGGTCCCGCCCCTTCACTGGTTGCTACTAGGTCCTCTCTCTCCCTGCTCCATGGCCTTTATCGTACCTCGTCTTAAAACTATGTATGGTTCCTGCCTCCACTACATCACTTGCCAGACTATTCCACTTCCTGACAACTCTATGACTAAAGAAATACTTCCTAACATCTCTTTGACTCATCTGAGTCTTCAACTTCCAATTGTGACCCCTTGTTTCTGTGTCCCATCTCTGGAACATCCTGTCTCTGTCTACCTTGTCAATTCCTCGCAGTATTTTGTATGTCGTTATCATGTCTTCCCTAACCCTCCTGTCCTCCAGTGTCGTCAGGCCGATTTCCCTTAACCTTTCTTCGTAGGACAATCCCCTTAGCTCTGGAACTAGCCTTGATGCAAACCTTTGCACTTTTTATAATTTCTTGACGTGCTTGACCAGGTGTGGGTTCCAAACTGGTGCTGCATACTCCAGTATGGGCCTGACGTACGCGGTGTATAGAGTCTTGAACGATTCCTTACTGAGGTATCGGAACACTATTCTCAGGTTTGACAGGCGCCCATATGCTGCAGCAGTTATCTGGTTGATGGGCGCTTCAGGAGATGTGCTCGGTATTATACTCACCCCAAGATCCTTCTCCTTGAGTGAGGTTTGTAGTCTTTGGCAACCTATCCTATACCCTGTCTGCGGTCTTCTTTGCCCTTCCCTGATCTTCATGACTTTGCATTTGGCGGGGTTAAATTCGAGGAGCCAGTTGCTGGACCAGGCTTCCAGCCTGTCCAGGTCTCTTTGTAGTCCTGCCTGATCCTCATCTGATTGAATTCTCCTCATTAACTTTACATCATCTGCAAACCGGGACACTTCTGAGTCTATTTCCTTCTCCTTGAGTGAGGTTTGCAGTCTTTGGCCACCTAGACTATACTCTGTCTGCGGTCTTCTTTGCCCTTCCCTGTTCTTCAAGGAGCCAGTTACTGGACCAGGCTTGTAGCCTGTCCAGGTCTCTTTGTAGTCCTGCCTGATCCTCGACTGATTTAATTCTTCTCATCAACTTCACATCATCTGCAAACAGGGACACTTCTGAGTCTATCCTTTCCGTTATGTCATTCACATATACCAAAAACAGTACAGGTCCTAGGACTGACCCCTGTGGAACCCCGCTCGTCACAGGCGACCACTCTGACACCTCGTCACGTACCATGACACGTTGTTGCCTCCCTGTCAAGTATTCTCTGATCCATTGCAGTGCCTTTCCTGTTATACGTGCCTGATTCTCTTTCTTTTGCACTAATTAATCTCTTGTGAGGAACTGTGTCGAAGGCTTTGCAGTCCAAGAAAATGCAGTCCACCCACCCCTCTCTTTCTTGTCTTACTTCCGTTAACTTGTCATAAAACTCCAGTAAGTTTGTGACACAGGATTTGCCTTCCATGAATCCATGTTTGTTGTCTTTTATAAGCTTGTTCCGTTCTAGGTGCTCCTCCACTCTCCTGATAATCTCCATGACTTTGTATACTATACACGTCAGTGACACTGGTCTATAGTTTAGTGTCTCGTTTCTGTCTCCTTTCTTAAAAATGTGGACTACATTTGCAGTCTTCCATACCTCAGGTAGTTGCCCACTTTCAATGGATGTGTTGAAAGTTGTGGTTAGTGGCACACACAGCATCTCTGCTCCCTCTCTAAGGACCCACGGAGTGATGTTGTCCAGTCCCACCGCCTTTGAGGTATCAAGGTCACTTAGCAGCTTCTTCACCTCCTCCTCGGTTGTGTGTATTTCATCCAACACGTGTTGGTATATTGTTGGTGTACTCCTCGGTTCTGACCTGGAGACCTTTCTGTCTCCACTGTAAATACTTCTTTAAATCTTATGTTGAGCTCCTCACATACTTCTTGGTTGTTTCTTGTGAACTCCTTACCTTCTTTTCTCAGCCTGATTACCTGGTCCTTGACTGTTGTCTTCCTCCTGATGTGGCTATACAACAGCTTCGGGTCAGACTTGACTTTCGATTCTATGTCGTTTTCGAACTGTCGCTGGGCCTCCCTCCTTATCTATGCATACTCGTTTCTGGCTCTTCGACTGATCTCTTTACTTTTCCTGAATCCTTTGTCTTTTGTACTTTTTCCATTATCTAGTGCACTTAGTTTTTGCCTCCCTACAGCTTTGGGTAAACGAAGAGCTCGTTCTGGTCTTCCCATTATTTCTGTTGCCCTTGGGAACAAACCTTTCCTCCGCCTCCTTGCATTTTGATGTTACATAGTCCATCATTTCGTTTACTGACTTTCCTATCAATTCTCTTTCCCACTGAACCTCCTGCAGGAAGTTCCTCATACCTGTGTAGTCCCCCCTTTTGTAGTTTTGCCTTTCCCATCCTACTCCTATTGTCCTCTTCACTTGTAACTCTACTATGTATTCAAAGCTCAGAACCACATGATCACTAGCTCCAAGCGGCCTTTCATATGTGATGTCTTCGATGTCCGAGTTACTCAGGGTGAACACGAGGTTCAGTCTTGCTGGTTCATCTTCCCCGCTCTCTCTCTCTCTGGTAGTGTCCCTAACATGTTGGTGCATGAGATTTTCCAGTACCACATCCATCATCTTGGCTCTCCATGTTTCAGGACCCCCATGTGGTTCCAGGTTTTCCCAATCAATCTCCTTGCAATTGAAATCGCCAATAACTAGTAACTTTGCTGTACCTATGTGAGCTCATCTGGCCACCTCAGCTAGTGTGTCCACCATTGCTCTGGCGCTCTCTTCATATTCTTCTCTTGTCCTGCAGTTCTGCGGCGGGTTATACATCACTGCAATGACTACCTTATGTCCCCCAGACTGAATTGTACCTACTATGTAATAGCTTTCCTCAAACCCCCATCGGTTTTTAATGAGCAGTGCAACTCCTTCTCCCCTTCTGTTCCTTCTATCTTTCCTCAGGATCTGATATCTGGGTGGGAAGATTGCATCTGTTATTATCCCGGTGTTTCTGTGACTGCTATTCCACCCGCATTCATATACCAAACCTTCAACTTCTTTTCTAAAACTGTGGTCTGGGGAGAACCTTGGGGTTGGGGGAGCGTGAGCCATGGCAGGGACCTGTGGGAGGTTTCTGTGGGGGTGAAGTTTGTGATGAGGGGGTGTCAGTAGTACTGTGTACTTGTGTAGTATACTTAGGTAAATGTAGTTACTTTATAGAGATGCTCCCTGGCTAGCTATGACATCACGAGTCCCGCTCATTTGAACTCGCCTGCCTCAGGCCCCTCAATTCAATGCCAGGCATAGCAGACTCGACTGGCAGGCTCTGGGTCTTCCCTCAACTCAGATTAATTATATGCCAATATCTCCTTCACAAACCCCACGACAGTGTGTGGGTTTTGGTTTAGATTGTTTGGTTGCATTGGGGTTGTCGTGGTTGGGATCCTTCTGTGGGTGGTTGTGTAGGAGGTTATGTTTGCTCTTCCTCCTGAGTCTGGGTTCTCCTTCTCATGTCCGTCATTGCCTCTCGATCCTCCTTGCGCCTTTGTACCCTCTCTTTCAGTTTCTGCAGTTCTTCTTTTGTTCTGTCTCAGTCGAGGTACACCCTCTGGTACTTTTGCATGTCCCTTAATCGTGCTTTCTCCTGCAGGATCCTATTTTGGGCTGATTCTGCCTTGAAAATCACTTTGACTGTGTGTGTGTGAGTGAGAGAGTTGTCCTCAAGTCACAGGATATAAACAACTTCGACCAGGTTGTCTATTTTTATCCTGGGGTGCCGTCTTACCGCTGCACCCCCCATCTCTCCAGGGGTGCCGGCTGCTTGAGTCTGAGAGACTCATATGAGCAGGAAGATGAGTTGTTTGTAGGTCTGCCTTGTTCTTAACTGCTCCTGGTTGACAGACTCTCTCTCTCCTCTCTCTCTCTCTCTCTCTCTCTCTCTCTCTCTCTCTCTCTCTCTCTCTCTCTCTCTCTCTCAACACACACACACACACACGATAATCTTTCGTTGCTTCAAATCTCTTGTGTAAAAGGTGTCGTTTGTTCCTATAATTTACTTAAATTTATTTTTGTGGATGAAGTAATTTAGAGAGACG
Source organism: Cherax destructor (assembly GCA_009830355.1). NCBI lineage: Eukaryota > Metazoa > Arthropoda > Malacostraca > Decapoda > Parastacidae > Cherax > Cherax destructor. The sequence goes on along the minus strand of WNWK01003448.1, from coordinate 2,968 downwards.
TACATAACGAGCACATAGTTTACTACGGTGGGGGTTAATTTGTATGTTACTAAGTTCTGCTACTGTTGTTACTGTTGTTACTGTTACTGTTGCTCCCCCTCCTCCGCCTACGCCTCCTCTTCTTCCTCCTTCTTCTTCTCCTCCTCCTCCTCCTCCTCCTCCTTCTTCTCTTCCTCTGCAAAATGAAGCAGTTAAAAATTATTAAATACACAGCTAATACATAATACATAGTTAATCCCTATCAAATAAATATTTAATTCATATCTAATACATGTTTAATAGATAATACAAAGTTAATTCATATTAATAAACATTTAGACCATATTAATACATATATAATACATTTTAATACATATGAAATACATTTTTTACACATGTTAATACATATTAATACATCTTGAGGATTTGTACAAGCTGGTTGTAGATAACTGCTAAAGGTAATAAATTATTTACGTTCGTTGTGAATATTGTAGGTTGTAAGACTGCACCTGCAGTGATGACAGGTGTTGTGGTGAAGACAGGTGTTGTGGTGATGACAGGTGTTGTGGTGATGACAGGTGTTGTGGTGAAGACAAGTGTTGTGGTGATGACAGGTGTTGTGGTGAAGATAAGTGTTGTGGTGATGACAGGTGTTGTGGTGAAGACAAGTGTTGTGGTGATGACAGGTGTTGTGGTGAAGACAAGTGTTGTGGTGATGACAGGTGTTGTGGTGAAGACAAGTGTTGTGGTGAAGACAGGTGTTGTGGTGAAGACAAGTGTTGTGGTGATGACAGGTGTTGTGGTGAAGACAATTGTTGTGGTGATGACAGGTGTTGTGGTGAAGACAAGTGTTGTGGTGATGACAGATGTTGTGGTGAAGACAAGTGTTGTGGTGATGACAGGTGTTGTGAAGACAAGTGTTGTGGTGATGACAGGTGTTGTGGTGAAGACAAGTGTTGTGGTGATGACAGATGTTGTGGTGAAGACAAGTGTTGTGGTGAAGACAGGTGTTGTGGTGAAGACAAGTGTTGTGGTGATGACAGGTGTTGTGGTGAAGACAAGTGTTGTGGTGATGACAGGTGTTGTGGTGAAGACAAGTGTTGTGGTGAAGACAGGTGTTGTGGTGAAGACAAGTGTTGTGGTGAAGACAAGTGTTGTGGTGAAGACAAGTGTTGTGGTGAAGACAAGTGTTGTGGTGATGACAGATGTTGTGGTGAAGACAAGTGTTGTGGTGAAGACAGGTGTTGTGGTGAAGACAAGTGTTGTGGTGATGACAGGTGTTGTGAAGACAAGTGTTGTGGTGATGACAGGTGTTGTGGTGAAGACAAGTGTTGTGGTGATGACAGGTGTTGTGGTGAAGACAGGTGTGCTGATGACAGGTGGTCTCGTTGGACAGAAACATTGTTGGTGTGGGGAGGAGGAAGAGGAGGAGGAGGGAATAAATGGCAGGGAATGGGAGGATTGGGAGTGGGTGGAAACCCAGGATAGTCCTTTGGCGGCTGTGCAAACAGGAGATGGTTATCAAGTATTTTTAACGAGGCGTGGGAGTGGTAGGGGAAAAGTGGCAGGGAGGTGGCGGAAAAACAGGGAGGTGGTGGGGAAAAAACCAGGGAGGTGATGGGGGAAAAACAGGGAAGTAGTGGGGAAAAGACAGAGAAGTGGTGGGTAAAAAACAGGGAGGTGGTGTGGAAAAAACAGGGAGATGGGGAAAAATAGGGAGGTGGTCATGAAAAAAAGAGACAGGGAGTCGGTGGTGGGGAGAACAGGGAGGTGGTGAGAGGGGAGGAGTAAGTGGACATTTACAGGAAAGGTTAAAGTAGTGGTAGATGTAGCATAGACTACATCTACCTCTACTACGGTATCACTCCTCTTACCACAGTTACTTCTTCAACAACCCACAGAGCAGTGTGTCTACCACTAGTTCTACTAGATACAACTACTTCTAATTACTGTGGTACAGGACGACCCCCAACAACGGTATATTCTCTGTACAGTAGTTCTGCAACTTTGCCAGACGCACGTCCAACAGATTCTGAAAATGCTGATATATATATATATATATATATATATATATATATATATATATATATATATATATATATATATATATATATATATATATGCAACATCAACGTCAGCAGGGAGATTAGTCCACGTCTCCAGTAGAAAAAAAGGAAAACATACCTACGTTCGTGTTGAACCTCGTGCCACGGAGTTTCATACCTTTGTTTTTTGTGTAACATTACTCTTCGAAAATTGCTCATTTTTGAGTGTATTGATTTTATTGACTATCAAGGCTGAGGGACTGACCACCTCACCTCCACGTCTTGGTGACTACTATTGTCTCCTTTGAAGTCGCCTCATAATCTCTGTTTTATGCGTGAAAATGGGTTGAGGGAGAGCGATGAGAACAACCCCCCAACCTCATCTCTCACCCCACCCCCTTCCCCCCACCCCATAACACCCCCACACCCCACCCCGACCAAGCCAGTGGCCGAGCGCATCCTTCGTGATGTCACTTAATTGCAGTGTTTTGATTGGCCGGTTCTTGAGCCATCAAATCAGTATTCTGTTTAAAGATCTAATTCAGATTGGGCAGTGTAGACGGATTTTTTGGCAATAAAAATATAGATAATTCATTTTTTTTGGTACAGTTTGTGGTTAAACATTAATGGCAAATCAATAATAATAATAATAATTATTATTATACTTTCACTGTTTGCTATTATTTTCCCTAGCTCCTTTAATTCTAGATTTAGAATAACTACCATAGTTCATTTAATTGCATTTGTAAAAATTAACTAAGGTACAAATTCACGTGCCAAGAACTCTTTCAAATATCCTATATCTCTGTGAACAATTGTTCAAAATTGTAATAATCCAATAGTTAGTAAGAATTTAATCTAGTACCATATTATTAAGATTAGCATTATCCATTGTTCTCAAGTCTAGTTATAAAATCACACCAAATCATATGTTTACAGGAACT
>WNWK01003447.1:75000-166888 GCA_009830355.1 Cherax destructor | reverse complement strand
GATGATAAACGAGGACATGAACCAGTATTTCGAGAGGATGAACTCAATGGCACTAGAAGGAAAGGGAGAAACGCGCCCTCTATAGTCGAAGACGACTGATAACAGAGCTCTCTAGAGGCAACCGACTCTGAAGAATGAAAAGCAAGACTTGAAAAAAAATGGAAAACCTTGAGGACAAACTGAATATGACATACAGAGTCCAGCAGAGACAGGGGGACCTAAAACTCATAAATTACGTATATTGAGAAAAAAATTCAAATACTTCTTCCCTTATGAAAAATCCAGGTAAAAACAACCACCTTAACAATATTTTATTACATGTAAATCACATTTTGTATAATGCAGAAAGAAATAAAGTTATTTGTTTTCCAGTATCGAACATTTGATTAAAGGAGATGGAACATACACTGAACTCAGTGTTCAGTGAGCCATTAATCAGTCTAAACACTGATGAACTTCACCTGATCTTTACTGACCTAAGACTGAGTGAGACTGACACCAGTCAGTCTCATGCAGGAGTCACATGTCTACTGTTCATCCAACAAAATAAGCAGATTCTTGGATGTCACTACCACCCGGCTCCGGCTGGGTTACAAGTACCTCTGGGAGGTTAAATCACCACCACCAGATGTACCTAGAGGCCTGAAGTCTACCTGAAGGGCATTCCATGACCAGGTCTGGTGGATCAGGGCCTGATCAACGAGGCTGTTACTGCTGGCCGCACGTAGTTCAACGTACGAACCACAGCCCGGCTGATCCGGCACTGACTTTAGGAATCTGTCCAGCTCCCTCTTGAAGACAACCAGTGGTCTATTGGTAATTCCCCTTATGTCTGGTGGAAGACTGTTGAACAGTCTTGGGCCCCGGATATTTGTTGTGTTTTTTCTTAGTGTACCAGTGGCGAAAAAACTTTTCACTGGGGGTATGTTACATCGCCTGCCAAGTCTTTTGCTTTCGTAGGGAGTGATTTATGTGTGAAGGTTAGGGACCAGTCCCTCCAGAATCTTCCAGATGTTGATTATCATATATCTCTCGCGCCTGCGTTCCAGTGAGTACAAGTCAAATGCTTCCAGGCGTTCCCAGTAGTTAAGGTGTTTGATGGAACTTATACGTGCAGTAAAAGTTCTCTGTACATTCTCCAGATATACGATTTCACCTGCCTTGAATGGGAATGTTAATGAACAGCAGTATTCCAGCCTAGATAGAACAAGTGATTTAAAAAGGATCATCACTGGCTTGTCATCTCTTGTCTTGAATGTTCTCATTATCCATCCTATCAGTTTCCTCGCAGATGTGATAGTGGCATTGTTGTGGTCCTTGAAGGTGAGATCTTCGGACATTACCACTCCCAGGTCCTTCACATTGCTTTTCCGCTCTATTGTGTGATTTGAGTTTGTAGTATTCTCAGTCTTAGCTATTATTTCCTCCAGTTTTCCATAACGGAGTAGTTGGAATTTGTCTTCATTGAACATCATATTGTTCTCCGTTGCCCATTGGAAAACTTGGTTTATATCTTCTTGGAGATTTGCCGTGTCCTCAATGGATGACACTCTCATGCAGATCCTAGTATCGTCTGCAAAGGATGATACGGTGCTATGGTTTACATCTCTCTCTATGTCTGATATGAGAATGAGGAACAGAATAGGGGCGCCTAGGGGCCTTTCGTGTGTGACATCCCTATATGTGAACGGTTCATCGTCTCCTCTCTCGCTGTGTCCGTAACATATTGGTACATGAAGTTTTCCAGTACCGCCTCCAGCATCTTGATTCTCCACGTCTCTGCTCCCCCATGTGGCTCCAGATTTTCCCAGTCAATCTCCTTATGTTTGAAATCTCCCATGATGAGTAACTTTGTCCTGCTCATGTGGGCCCTTCTGGCAACCTCGGCTAGTGTGTCCACCATCACTCTGTTACTCTCATCGTATTCTTGTCTTGGCCTCCTGCTGTTCGGTGGCGGATTGTACATCACTGTTATCATCACTTTTGGAGTATGTGTGTGTGTGTGTGTGACCAAATTAATGTTTGCATAAATAACTCATTACGATTGTGACCAGATATAATCATGTAAATAGTTCATTACTATTGTAACTTGTTCAGCTATCAAAACTTTGCTACCCAGTCCCTGGACCCATTATGTACCTCTGTAATGTTGAGGTACAGTCCCTGGACCCATTATGTACCTCTGTAATGTTGAGGTACAGTCCCTGGACCCATTATGTACCTCTGTAATGTTGAGGTACAGTCCCTGGACCCATTATGTAATTCTGTAATGTTGAGGTACAGTCCCTGGACCCATTATGTACCTCTGTAATGTTGAGGTACAGTCCCTGGACCCATTATGTACCTCTGTAATGTTGAGGTACAGTCCCTGGACCCATTATGTACCTCTGCAATGTTGAGGTACAGTCCCTGGACTCATTATGTACCTCTGAAATCCTTTGACTACCGCCCACACTATGGGTATGGAGCGACTACCACCCACACCATGGATATGGCGTGACTACCGCCCACACCATGGATATGGGGTGACTACTGCCCACACCATGGGTATGGGGTGATTACTGCCCACACCATGGGTATGGGGTGATTACTGCCCACACCATGGGTATGGGGTGACTACTGCCCACACCATGGGTATGGGGTGATTACTGCCCACACCATGGGTATGGGGTGACTACTGCCCACACCATGGGTATGGGGTGACTACTGTCCACACCATGGGTATGGGGTGACTACTGCTCACACCATAGGTATGGGGTGACTACTGCCCACACCATGGGTATGGGGTGCATAATAAAGATGTTAAACTAACTCAGGTTCCGACACTCAATTTGTACTAGAAAACTAAGTATTTTTAGCACAAACTGAGTGTTTCTAGCACAACTGCGTGTTTCGAGTACAAACTGAGTGTTTCTAGTACATATTTGAGTATTTCTAGTACAAACTAAGTTGCATGAATGACTTCATGAATGTCGCAATACTAACTTAAGTAAATTACTTTAAGAATTTAATTAAGTAAGGAGTTTGGCAATAATAAGCATGTTGCAAGAGTAACTTAAGAGTGTTGCAAGGGTAACTTAAGAGTGTTGCAAGGGTAACTTAAGAGTGTTGCAAGAATAACTTAAGAGTGTTGCAAGAATAACTTAAGTTTTGCAAGAGTAACTTAAGTGTTGCAATGGTAAGTTCAGTGTTGCGAGAGTAACTTAAGAATGTTGCAAGAGTAACTTCCTCGGTGCTTCATATTTCCTAGTGGCATAGCTGAAGGTTGACTCATTCTTCCTCTCCATGATGAGACGACTGGGGGAGCATGGGGGGTCAGGGAGATAATACAAGGAGGCTGGGGAGGGAGGGGTCAGGGGATAATACAAATAAGCTGGGGGAGGAAGGGGTCAGGGGATAATACAAATAAGCTGGGGGAGAAAGGGTTCAGGGAATAATATAAAGAAGCTGGGGAAGAAGGGGTCAGGGGATAATACAAAGAAGCTGGGGGGAGGAAGGGGTCAGGGGATAATACAAAGAAGCTTGGGGAGGAAGGAATCAAGAGATAATACAAGGAGGTTAGGGAGGGAGGGAGGGAGGGAGGGGTCAGGGGATAATACAAGGATCGAAGGGGCTCTGGAGAATATTGCAATACAATGAGAGGGAGTAACACAAGGAGGGGGAGGGAGTGGGTAATACAATGACAGGGAGTGGGTAATACAATGACAGGGAGGGAGTGGGTAATACAATGAGGGGGAAGGAGGAGGTAATACAATGAGGGGTACGGTGGTAATCAATGAGGGGAGGGAGGGGTAATACAATGAGGGGAGGGAGGGGTAATACAATGAGGGGAGGGAGGGGTAATACAATGAGGGGAGGGAGGGGTAATACAATGAGGGGAGGGAGGGGCTAATACAATGAGGGGGATGTAGGGGTAATACAATGAGGGAAAGGGAGGTGATAATACAATGAGGGGAGGGAGGAGGTAATAAAATGAGGGGAGGGAGGGTGTAATACAGTGAGGGGGAGGGTATAATACAATGAGGGGGAGGAAGGGGTAATACAATGAGGGGAGGGAGGGAGGTAATACAATAAGGGAGACGGAGGGTAATTAAACAAAAAGAAAAAATGGTCAGGACACAAAGAAATATCGAAAACGATCGATTTATTATTATTATTATTATTATTATTATTATTATTATTATTATTATTATTATTATTATTATTATTATTATTATTATTATTATTATTATTATTATTATCATCATCATCATCATATTAATGGAGAGTGATAATCTCTTTTGAGATTACCTCATCTTTTGTGTACAGTTCTACTATCTTCCCATTATGTCCTTGAATTTGTCTTGATAAAGCCACTGGAGGGCGAAACGTCTACAATAAAGGTACGAAGATGTTGCACATGCGTCTAATTCACCACCATGTTTAACAATGACACAGTTCCGACCTCAACTACAATTTCATTAATCTCACAAATTTTCACGGACACCTGGACAAAAAATCAATCACATTCTTCTCGAAACTGAATGAGAATATAAACATTTACTGATTCAAATAGAGAAATACCCGCCCTATAAGTTATCTTAACACCCCCACCACTACCCAGGGTGACTCCTGCACCTCTCTCACTACCCAGGGGTGGCTCCTGCACCTCCCTCACTACCCAGGGGTGGCTCCTGCACCTCTCTCACTACCCAGGGGTGGCTCCTGCACCTCCCTCACTACCCAGGGGTGACTCCTGCACCTCCCTCACTACCCAGGGGTGGCTCCTGCACCTCCCTCACTACCCAGGGGTGGCTCCTGCACCTCTCTCACTACCCAGGGGTGACTCCTGCACCTCCCTCACTACCCAGGGGTGGCTCCTGCACCTCTCTCACTACCTAGGGGTGGCTCCTGCACCTCCCTCACTACCCAGGGGTGGCTCCTGCACCTCCCTCACTACCCAGGGGTGGCTCCTGCACCTCTCTCACTACCCAGGGGTGGCTCCTGCACCTCCCTCACTACCCAGGGGTGGCTCCTGCACCTCCTCACTACCCAGGGGTGACTCCTGCACCTCCCTCACTACCCAGGGGTGCCTCCTGCACCTCCCTCACTACCCAGGGGTGGCTCCTGCACCTCTCTCACTACCCAGGGGTGGCTCCTGCACCTCCCTCACTACCCAGGGGTGACTCCTGCACCTCCCTCACTACCCAGGGGTGACTTCTGCACCTCCCTCACTACCCAGGGGTGACTCCTGCACCTCCCTCACATTCCCAGGGTGACTTCTGCACCTCCCTCACTTCCCAGGGGTGGCTCCTGCACCTCCCTCACTACCCAGGGGTGGCTCCTGTACCTCCCTCATTACCCAGGGGTGGCTCCTGCACCTCCCTCACTACCCAGGGGTGACTCCTGCACCTCCCTCACTTCCCAGGGATGACTTCTGCACCTCCCTCACTTCCCAGGGGTGGCTCCTGCACCTCCCTCACTACCCAGGGGTGGCTCCTGTACCTCCCTCATTACCCAGGGGTGGCTCCTGCACCTCCCCCCACCCAGGGTGACTCCTGCACCTCCTCCACAACCCAAGGTGACTCCTGTACCTCCCTCATCAACCAGTGTGACTCTTGCACTTCCCTCACTACCCAGGGTGACTTTTGCACCTCCCCCACCCATGGTGACTCCTGCACCTCCTCCACCACCCAGGGTGACTGTACCTCCCTCATCACACAGGGTGAGTCCTGCACCTCCCTCACCACACAGGGTGACTCTTGTACCTCCCTCACCACTCAGAGTGACTCCTGCACCTCCCCAACCACCCAGGGTGACTCCTGCACCTCCCCAACCACCCAGAGTGACTCATGCACCTCCCTCACCACACACGGTGACTCTTGTACCTCCCTCACCACCCAGAGTGACTCTTGCACCTCCCCAACCACCCAGGGTGACTCCTGCACCTCCCCAACCACCCAGAGTGACTCCTGCACCTCCTCAACCACCCAGGGTGACTCCTGCACCTCCTCAACCAATCAGGGTGACTCCTGCACCAGCATTTTCATTGTTAAGTCTTCCCCAGCTGGGGTGGGGAGTTTATCTTCTTCCCTGTTCCACCATACCCAGATGGGTAGGGGTGGGAAGTTTATCTTCCTCCCTGCCCCATCATACCCAGATGGGTAGGGGTGGGGCGTTTATTTTTCTCCCTGCCCTACCATACCCAGATGGAGAGGGGGTGGGGCGTTTATCTTCCTCCCTGCCCTACCATACCCAGATGGGGAGGAGGTGGGGAGTTTATCTTCCTGCCCCACCTTACCCAGATGAGGAGGTGGGTGGGGAGTTTATCTTCCTCCCTGCCCCACCATATCCAGATGGGGAGTGGGATGAGGAGTTTATCTTCCTGCCCCACCTTACCCAGATGGGGAGGTGGGTGGGGAGTTTATCTTGGTGGCCCAGGACAGCCACTCAAGATCCATCATGAGGCAGTCTTGTGGTTGGAGTGAAGCAGCGCTGCTCATGGTCACTTACGTGGCTTTAAACTCCTTAACTGCCTTCTTAACTTATGTTTTCCCTCTCTCCTACACACTCTAACCTGAGCCTCACTATCCTCATAAAAACTCTTCACTGCTTTCAGTAACCTACCTCCTATTCCATACACCTGCAACATCTGCCACATTGTACCCCTATCCACCCTATCATACGCCTTTTCCAAATCCATAAATGCCACAAAAATCTCTTTACACTTATCCAAATACTGTTCACCTATATGTTTCACTGTAAACACTTGGTCTACATCCCCCCTACCTTTCCTAAAGCCCCCTTGTTCATCTGCTATCCTGCTATCCGTCTTACTCTTAATTCTTTCAATAACAGACTTATTCCCCTATAATTTTTGCACTCTATTTTGTCCCCTTTGCCTTTATACAAAGGAACTATACACGCTCTCTGCCAATCCCTAGGTACCTTACCCTTTTCCATACATTTATTAAATAATAGCACCAACCACTCCAAAATTATATCCCCAACTGCTTTTAACATTTCTATATTTATCCCATCAATCCCAGCTGCCTTACTCCCTTTCATTCTACCCACTGCCTCACGAACTTCCCCCACACTCACAACTGGCTCTTCCACACTCCTACAAGATGTTATTCCTCCTTGCCCTATACACGAAATCACAGCTTCCCTGTCATCATCAACATTTAACAACTCCTCAAAATATTCCCTTCATCTTCCCGATACCTCTAACTCTCCATTTAATAACTCTCCTCTCCTATTTTTAACTGTCAAATCCATTTGTTCCCTAGGCTTCCTCAACTTATTAATCTCACTCCAAAACTTTTTCCTATTTTCAACAAAATTTGTTGATAACATCTCACCCACTCGCTCATTTGCTCTCTTTTTACATTGCTTCACCACTCTCTTAACCTCTCTTTTTCTCTCCATATACTCTTCCCTCCTTGCATCACTTCTACTTTGTACAAACCTCTCATATGCTAACTTTTTCTCCCTTGCTACTCTCTTTACATCATCATTCCACCAATCGCTCTTCTTCCCTCCCGCACCCACTCACCTGTAACCACAAACTTCTGCTGAACACTCTAACATTACATTTTTAAATCTACCCCATACATCTTCGACCCCATTGCCTACACTCTCACTAACCCATCTATCCTCCAATAGTTGTTTATATCTTACCCTAACTGCCTCCTCTTTTAGTTTATAAACCTTCACTTCTCTCTTACTTACTGCTTCTATTTTCCTTGTATCCCATCTACCTTTTACTCCCACTGTAGCTATAACTAAAAAGTGATCTGATATATCTGTGGCCCCTCTATAAACATGTACATCCTGAAGTCTACTCAACAGTCTTTTATCTACCAATACGTAGTCCAACAAACAACTGTCATTACGCCCTACATCATATCTTGTATATTATATATATATGTATATATATATATATATATATATATATATATATATATATATATATATATATATATATATATATATATATATATATATATATATATATCCAATGATATTCATATTCCTCTTCCCCCATTCTCTTTCCTCTATCACCTATGTTCAGGAAATTAAAAGAGCAAGCATACGAACAGTATTTGGAACAGTTCTTGAGAGGCATAAACAATGAGACTTCTAACGCGCAAATGTGGTGTAAAATCAAGATCTCAAAACCAGACACACCTCTGCCTGAACATCACTCACTCACGACGTGTGCTGATATACTACTTGACCAATATGAAAAAGTCTCAAGTGTGCAAGTCTTGCCCCAGAACATTAAGCTTCACTCGACATATATAAACACTAGTATCAGCAGGAAGCTCAGAATTATTACTGCTTGTAAGGAGATGTGTGTTGATGACATATATTACATAACATCTTCTGAACTACAAATTAAAGATAAATGGTTCAGAGAACTGACAAGTTGATAAATTAGACATATATGCAACACTTGGGTATCTTTATTGAGGAAACGTTTCGCCACACAGTGGCTTCATCAGTTCTATAGAAAGAAGAATGGTGAAGATCAGAAGGAGTATGAGGTAATCAGTCCCTCAGCCTGGAGTCGATTATCTAGATTCCAGGCTGAGGGACCGATTACCTTAAACTCCATCTGATCTTCACCATTCTTCTTTGTGTAGGACTGATGAAGCCACTGTGTGGCGAAATATTTTCTCAATAAATATACCCAAGTGTTGCACATGTGTCTAATTCACAAACTACAAACTGCATGGAACAATAAGGTAAAGCCATTCCACCCGGGGAAGACGCCATAACTTATAACTCCCTTAGAATTTTCAGTGAACTGTCCAACAATGCTCTCCTTGATGTGTATAGGTACAATGTCCTGCCTCACCGCTGGACACAGTCTTTCATCGTGCACATTCCAAAACCGAACTCTCACTAGTTTAAACACATCTCATTAACGTTCTGCATGTGTAAAGTCCTTGAGAGAATTATTCTTAACAAATTCAATATCCAAATACAGCACCAACTCTCTCCCAATCTCTATAGGTTCCTATCTGGGGAAACCTCCACACTAACTCTGCTGATCACTTCACCTGCCAGAGACCTCTGGCACAAAGGCTTCATCCACTTCAGCGACGCCTCTGACACAACCAACACGGAACTTATCCCGCAACAAATCCCCAATTTAGGTGTCAGAGTAAGACTACTAACATGGATCCAAGCAGGAACATCTTAAACACCTATTTATACTGATTTTTTTTATTTATTTTAATTTTTTTTTACAAGTTGACATTAATAAGCTTAAAACCAATTTTCTTTGAATAATTTAATAAGATATGTTTTTTTTTTCCGAAAGAAATTTTTTTAACAATGTGTTCCTGGAGTGACTGAAAAAATACAAATTATGTCATTGTCATTTTTTTTGTCCATTCGAAGACTTCAAGGTAATATTTGTTGTAAATTAAGCTTGTCGTACGAATCAATCGATATTTCGCAAAATTTTCACACATTTTTCCCTGAGATTTCTCAAGAATTTCTCTGTAGTCTCAGAGAATTTGTCTTGATGAGCTGCCAAATTATTTCATAAAAACTGCAAAAATTACATCAACGAGGAGGTTAAACCACGAGACCTGACCTGATTTCATATAATTCCTTACTATATCTGATACCTGTAAATTACCCGGCGTCGCTTTCCCAGGTCACCCCCGCGCCCAGGTCTTGTGTGTGTTTACATAGCACTTAAGGAAGAGCTCTCACATCAAGCACAGAAATCTTCACCTCCATTTCTTGTCTATCTTCAAAATTTGGTGTTGAGTGATATAAGAGTGACGACATACCTATATTACCATGCCCTAGTCAACAGACACCATGCCTCGGGAACAAGGTACTACGCCTCAGTAAATAGTTACCACGCCCTAGTAAACAGGTACCATACCCCAGTAAACAAGTATTATGTTACAGTAACCAGGTACTATGCCACAGTAAGCAGATACCATGCCCCAGTAAAAAAGATCCATGCCCTGGTAACCAGATGAATATTCCGGTAAGCAGATCTTGTCTTAGTAATCAGATGAATGCCCCAGTAGGCAGACCTTGCCCTAGTAAGCAGGTACCATGCTCCAGTAAGCAGGTACCATACCCCAGTAAGCAGGTACCATACTCCAGTAAGCAGGCACCCAAGGGTAGAAGTAGTCCCCACCCTCCTGACACAACAATCCATATTGCTGGTTTGTCCTGGGGAGGGCGGGATGGGTTACGCCCCTGTGAGAGGCGCCCACGATCAGGGGACGATGACCCCCGCCCCTTCGTTCCCTCCCTCCCTCCTTCCTTCTAACCCATTCCGCCCTCCATCGCTCACTGCCACCTCCCCTCCTGTTATCACACTGGTTTCTATTGCTGTTGGATAGGATAATGGAGCCGGCATTGTCGCTGTGGTGCAACTCTCAGCGTTCTTACAACCGGAGAAACCGAGCTCGATCCTGGGCGAAAGACGTATGTTAAAGTCTCTTTACACTTGCTGACACTCTTCTAGCATTCGATAGATACCTAGGTGTCAGTCGACTGTGGTCACCACCTGAGTGTTGTGGGTCACCACCTGAGTGTTGTGGGTCACCACCTGAGTGTTGTGGGTCACCACCTGAGTGTTGTGGGACACCACCTGAGTGCTGTCAGTCACCACCTATTGTGGGTCACCACCTGAATGTTGCGGGTCACCACCTGAGTGTTGTGGGACACCACCTGAGTGCTGTCAGTCACCACCTATTGTGGGTCACCACCTGAATGTTGCGGGTCACCACCTGAGTGTTGAGGGTCACCACCTGAGTGTTGTGAGTCACCACCTGAGTGTTGCGGGTCACCACCTGAGTGTTGTGAATCACCACCTGAGTGTTGTGGGTCACCACCTGAGTGTTATGGGTCACCACCTGAGTGTTATGGGTTACCATCTGAGTGTTGTGGGTCACCACCTGAGTGTTGCGGGTCACCATCTGAGTGTTGCGGGTCACCACCTGAGTGTTACGGGTCACCATTTGAGTGTTGCGGGTCACCACCTGAGTGTTGCGGGTCACCACCTGAGTGTTGCGGGTCACCATCTGAGTGTTGCGGGTCACCATCTGAGTGTTATGGGTTACCATCTGAGTGTTGCGGGTCACCACCTGAGTGTTGCGGGTCACCACCTGAGTGTTACGGGTCACCACCTGAGTGTTACGGGTCACCACCTGAGTGTTGCGGGTCACCACCTGAGTGTTGCGGGTCACCACATGTGGTTATCCTGACTTACCTTCCAGAGTTAAAATCATAAGACAGTCATCGTCTTCTTTCTTAAAATTTGAAGAAAGTCGTCTTAATTTTTCTTCTTTCCCTTATTTTTTTCTTATTTCTCTTTTCCAAAGAGTAATAGTAAACGGAATGAAATCAGGAGCTGCTACAGTGAAAAGGTTTGTCCTTCAAGGCACGGTACTCGCCTTACTTATCTTCTTCATTCTTCAAGGCACGGTACTCGCCTTACTTATCTTCTTCATTCTTCAAGGCACGGTACTCGCCTTACTTATCTTAATTCTTCAAGGCACGGTACTCGCCTTATTTATCTTCTTCATTCTTCAAGGCACGGTACTCGCCTTACTTATCTTCTTCATTCTTCAAGGCACGGTACTCGCCTTACTTATCTTCATTCTTCAAGGCACGGTACTCGCCTTACTTATCTTCTTCATTCTTCAAGGCACGGTACTCGCCTTACTTATCTTCATTCTTCAAGGCACGGTACTCGCCTTATTTATCTTCATTCTTCAAGGCACGGTACTCGCCTTACTTATCTTCATTCTTCAAGGCACGGTACTCGCCTTACTTATCTTCATTCTTCAAGGCACGGTACTCGCCTTACTTATCTTCATTCTTCAAGGACGGTACTCGCCTTACTTATCTTCATTCTTCAAGGCACGGTACTCGCCTTACTTATCTTCATTCTTCAAGGTACGGTACTCGCCTTACTTATCTTCATTCTTCAAGGCACGGTACTCGCCTTACTTATCTTCATTCTTCAAGGTACGGTACTCGCCTTACTTATCTTCATTCTTCAAGGCACGGTACTCGCCTTACTTATCTTCATTCTTCAAGGCACGGTACTCGCCTTACTTATCTTCATTCTTCAAGGTACGGTACTCGCCTTATTTATCTTCATTCTTCAAGGCACGGTACTCGCCTTACTTATCTTCATTCTTCAAGGCACGGTACTCGCCTTACTTATCTTCTTCATTCTTCAAGGCACGGTACTCGCCTTACTTATCTTCATTCTTCAAGGCACGGTACTCGCCTTATTTATCTTCATTCTTCAAGGCACGGTACTCGCCTTACTTATCTTCATTCTTCAAGGCACTGTACTCGCCTTACTTATCTTCATTCTTCAAGGCACGGTACTCGCCTTACTTATCTTCATTCTTCAAGGTACGGTACTCGCCTTACTTATCTTCATTCTTCAAGGCACGGTACTCGCCTTACTTATCTTCATTCTTCAAGGTACGGTACTCGCCTTACTTATCTTCATTCTTCAAGGCACGGTACTCGCCTTACTTATCTTCATTCTTCAAGGCACGGTACTCGCCTTATTTATCTTCATTCTTCAAGGTACGGTACTCGCCTTACTTATCTTCATTCTTCAAGGCACGGTACTCGCCTTACTTATCTTCATTCTTCAAGGCACGGTACTCGCCTTACTTATCTTCATTCTTTAAGGCACGGTACTCGCCTTACTTATCTTCATTCTTCAAGGCACGGTACTCGCCTTACTTATCTTCATTCTTCAAGGCACGGTACTCGCCTTACTTATCTTCATTCTTCAAGGTACAGTACTCGCCTTACTTATCTTCATTCTTCAAGGCACGGTACTCGCCTTACTTATCTTCATTCTTCAAGGCACGGTACTCGCCTTACTTATCTTCATTCTTTAAGGCACGGTACTCGCCTTACTTATCTTCATTCTTCAAGGCACTGTACTCGCCTTACTTATCTTCATTCTTCAAGGCACGGTACTCGCCTTACTTATCTTCATTCTTCAAGGCACGGTACTCGCCTTACTTATCTTCATTCTTCAAGGCACGGTACTCGCCTTACTTATCTTCATTCTTCAAGGTACAGTACTCGCCTTACTTATCTTCATTCTTCAAGGCACGGTACTCGCCTTACTTCTCTTCTTCATTCTCATATCTGACACAGACAAATACATAAATCACAGCAAAGCATCATGTTTTTCAAACGATACTGGAATCTGCATGAGAGTGGCATCCACTGAAGACACAGCGAGCCTCCATACTGATATAAACCAAATCTTCCTGACAACAATATGATGTTCAGTGAAGACAAATATCGGTTATTACGCCATGGAAGAATGGAGGAAATTAAAATAAGATCGGAGTACAAGACAAACTCAAACCACTCAGTAGAACGTAAGTCAAATATGAGAGACCTGGGAGTGATAACGTCAGCAGACCTCACGTTCAAGGAGCACAACGTTATTATTGCACCTGCAAGAAAAATGATAGATTGGAAACCCAGAACCTTCAAAACAAGAGATGCCAAGCCACTGATGATACTCTTCAGGTCATTCTTTCTCTCTAGGCTGGAATATTGCTGTATACTAACGGCCCCCTTCAAGGCAACGGAAATTGACGATCTGTAAAATGTACAGAGAACCTTCATAGCTCGTGTAAATTCAGACAAGCACCTGAATTACTGGGAACGCTTAAAGACCCTCGAACTGTGACCCCTTCGAACGTAGGCGAGAAAAATATATCATAATCTACAATTGGAAGATACAGAGAGATTGGTACTAAACCTACACACCGAAACTGCTACTTATGAAGGTTTGGCAGACGGTGCAGGATACCTCCCTTGAAAAGCAGGGAGCGAACTCAGTAAGTGTTAAGGGACCACAACTCTTCAACACCCTCCCTTCATGCATAAGGGAGATCACCAACAAACTCCTAACTGTCTTCAAGAGAGAACTCGACAGATTCCTCAAAGCAGTTCCTGATCAGACAGGTTGTGGTGCATACATTGGACTGCTGGCGGTGGGCATTAACAGTTTAATTGTTCAGGTCAGAAACCAGGAGGCCTGGTCTAGGACCGGGCCGCGGGGGCAGTGACCTCCGGAACCGGATCCGGGTACAATGTTATTATCACTTACAGTATTCCATTTTTTTCAGTCACACGAACAACAAGAGGCAACCCGCTTCAAGTGTCCGTCCTCACCATATACACAATGACAACACTGTCTTGCCCATGAATACACACGTTGACAAATACAACCTTAGGGTCGAAGAATGTTTGGGTGAGTGTGCTGGTGTGTAGGGCGAGTGTGTTTGTATGTGGGTGAGTGTGCTGGTGTGTGGGTGAGTCTATTGGTGTGTTGGTGTGAGGTGAGTGTATTGGTGTGTGGGTGAGTGTGTTGGTGTGAGGTGAGTGTATTGATGTGTGGGTGAGTGTGTTGGTGTGAGGTGAGTGTGTTGGTGTGAGGTGAATGTAAAAGGAGTAAGATGAGTGTGACAAAGGGAGAGTGGGTGAGAAGAGTTTGTGAGTGAGAATAGTGTGTGAGTGAAAGGAGTGAGTGAGAAGAGTGTGTGGGTGAGAATAGTGAGTGAGAATAGTGTATGAGTGAGAAGAGTGTGTGGGTGAGAAGTGTGTGAGTGAGAAGAGTGTGTGGGTGAGAAGAGTGTGTGAGTGAGAGAAGAGTGTGTGGGTGAGAATAGTGTGTGGGTGAGAAGAGTGTGTGAGTGAGAAGAGTGTGTGAGTGAGAATAGTGTGTGAGTGAAAGGAGTGAGTGAGAAGAGTGTGTGGGTGAGAATAGTGAGTGAGAATAGTGTATGAGTGAGAATAGTGTGTGGGTGAGAATAGTGTGTGAGTGAGAAGAGTGTGTGAGTGAGAAGAGTGTGTGGGTGAGAAGTGTGTGAGTGAGAAGAGTGTGTGGGTGAGAAGAGTGTGAGTGAGAAGAGTGTGTGGGTGAGAATAGTGTGTGGGTGAGAAGAGTGTGTGAGTGAGAAGTGTGTGAGTGAGAATAGTGTGTGAGTGAAAGGAGTGAGAAGAGTGTGTGGGTGAGAATAGTGTGTGAGTGAGAATAGTGTGTGAGTGAGAAGAGTGTGTGGGTGAGAATAGTGTGTGAGTGAGAAGAGTGTATGAGAGAGGTATCGGCATACAGGTAGTATTGTACGGAGAACACTGTACAGGGAAGAAACACTGTACAGGGAAGAAACACTGTACAGGGAAGAAACACTGTACAGGGAAGAAACACTGTACAGGAAAGAAACACTGTACAGGGAAGAAACACTGTACAGGGAAGAAACACTGTACAGGGAAGAAACACTGTACAGGGAAGAAACACTGTACAGGGAAGAAACACTGTACAGGAAAGAAACAGTGTACAGGGAAGAAACAATGTACAGAGAAGAAACACTGTACACCTGCTGCTACCCTGCTTTTCTTTATTAAACAAAAGTGTATATCCCGTTGCACAATAGTTACATAGTGGGAGCACAAGTTGGTTGCCTAACTCATCACACTTGCAGAGAGGAAACATGCATAGGTGAACAAGATATTAGACCAAAACTGAACGGGTTCCCAGGCAACAGGAGGCTCCTTCAAGAGTCCTTGACGAATGCAAAAAAAAAAAAGAAAATTATTAAACTATAAGGATATCTCTGTAATAACTCATTGCAAGTGAATCTATCGTTGCAGAGATGTGGAAGATGATCAGTGTGACATCTAAGAAACCGTCCTAATTAACCTGACTTCAACAGAGGACAAATTAATGAAATCAATAAAAGTCAATGTAAATCAAAATCACACTGACGATAATAGTTTTATCCTTAAGTTTCAATACGATTTAAAGGAGATATTCGTTCGTAATAAATATGCCGACTTTTTTTAACTAAGATATTAGAAGCTGTGAAGAATGGTACAAATACTACATTTCATATCCGAACTTCAGTGATACCTTAGATAGGCTTCCACATAAGTGTGATTAAAACAAGTGGGAGGTAAATATACCGCAGGAAAATGTGTCTCCTGGATAGAGACATGGGTGACTGATAACCTAAAGAATTTTCAGCTTACCGGACAGTGTTGATCATACGGTGAGTGACCAGCGAGTGACCTGCCTAGCATGAGCCAAGAGCCCTTCTGCAGTATATTAATGCTTAGGTTTAATTCATAAGCAAAGGTTAGGGTAGGTAAGACTTGTCAGGAAACAGGACAAGTGCTTCCTGACGCGGGTCTTAGTCATATGATGACCCGCAGCTGGAACTTTTGGTCATCTGACCGAGGCCTTCCGCTGGCCTTCAGGTCCACCCCTTTAAAACTTATGGCTATGATTATAACCATTTCACAAGCAAAAACCTACGAATTACACATGAAGAAGATGAAGATGATTTAGGATTTATTATTAAGAATAAGCAGAGGTTTATGGGATAAAATACCATCAAAACTTTAAAGGTATAAGTACCATAAGAACTTTACAGTCATAACTATCATCAGAGGTTTATATGTATAAATATCATAAGAGGTCAAATTTATTGTAATACAAGTGTGGTTTACCTTGGTTGTAGTGAGGTGCGGCGTCCCTCGCTCCAACAACATACACAACACTGCAAGTGATAAATACAACCAGTAAACACACATACTAAGTATCATATAAGTAAATAACCAAACAAATAATTATTTTGTATATGAGACGCACTCAACCGGTGCACACTCAGCCCGTGTGCAATCAACCAGCTCACACTCAACCCACGACCACTCAACCCACGACCACTCAACCCACGACCACTCAACCCGAGCACAAAATCTACGCACAATCCACCCTCGTACTCAACTCACCCACTTAACCCACAAAGTAGTGAGTAAAACCTTATCTTGCTCACATCTCGTGCTAAACATGTCCACTGAAGCACTCCACATGTGGCCTTACTGTTTGCAAGCAGTTTACCTAATGTACGGAAAAATAGAGGAAAGGAATGAAAAAGAGAAGAATAAGCAGACCAGTTGGTGTGGAAGTGGGATATACAGACCAGTTAATGAGAAAGTGGGGTATACAGACCGGTTAGTGGGGGAAGTGGGAAATGCATTTCACAACGACGATTCAAAGTCACCCTAATGAAACTAATTTGATCAATGAATCTTAGCAAGGGATCGTTCATATATAACAAATTTATTTATTTTTTTATTGTGATATTAGAGGGAGTGAATGATAATACAGTGTACGATGTTGTTTATTTGGACTTGAGTAAGACTGAGAGTAGCACACTAGAGACATAAAGAAAGTGGCACCGCTCCCAGTATAGGAGGAGAAATTCTCTCATGGATCAAGGCTTGGCTTACAGATAGGACACAGCATTTGCATAATTGGAGAGAAATCAGAATGGGGAGCAGTCACAAGTGGCGTTCCACTGAGGTTAGTGCTGGGCCCCTTGTTGTTGGTATTCAGTATGCACGACCTAGATGTTAAAATGAAGTGATTTTAGTAAATTCGCTGAGATAAATACTAGCCAACAAATAGCTTTTAATGACACCGGAAAACTTCAGGATGATTTCATGAAGCACTAAGCCCGTGTAGGTCATTCAATGTAGGGGGAAAAGAGAGATGGTTGAAGCACGATACGTCATCCACTAATAAGCACCCGGCCAGCCAGGCTGTTAGTAACAGCTTCAGGTTAACTACGAATAAGCAGTTATCAAATGTCAATAACTAAACTGACATGGTTTTACAAATTACAGATGCATATAATTTCACTGCTGGTTTTCAACAGCAGTACGTGCCAAATAATGATAGGAGATGGAAGAAGGTGCCTAACGAGTGCCATTAGGGATGACACTCCAGGTACCTGCCAGAGACAAGGATACCTGTTACATATCCCTACCAACTTCTCTCCGGTGGTACATACAAACTGTATTACATTAACAGCGTATTCAAGGTCTACCTGTAAATTGCTCTGGGAATCATTGCCATCCCCTGGCCTGGTCTCAGATCAGGCCATCTGGTTGATGGCCTGGTCTCAGATCAGGCCACCTGGTTGATGGCCTGGTCTCAGATCAGGCCATCTGGTTGATGGCCTGGTCTCAGATCAGGCCATCTGGTTGATGGCCTGGTCTCAGATCAGGCCACCTGGTTGATGGCCTGGTCTCAGATCAGGCCACCTGGTTGATGGCTTGGTCTCAGATCAGGCCACCTGGTTGATGGCTTGGTCTCAGATCAGGCCACCTGGTTGATGGCTTGGTCAGGCAGCCTGCTGTGTAGACACCACAATTGACTGATACTTTTACAAGGAAACTGGCCAAGGTTCCTCTTGAAGACAGTGAAGGGTCTTTGGTAATTTTCCTAATATAATAAGAGAGAGTGTTAAAATGTAATGGTGGGTTCGTGGAACGTTATGGAGCCGTTGGAGAAATACACAAATGCTCTGCTCGTGGTTTATTGGCAGAAGGTGGTGATGTCCGCCAGCTGTAATCCCACATCCTGACTGACTATGCCCACGGGTGGAGCCGGGATTTGAACTGATATAGGTCAGTGTCGTGACCTTTCAATGACTATGTAACCGACACCTTCTTATGCCGTGACACTGGTAGTGGTCTCCTACTTACATACGTAACATACCATCGACAGAAAAGCCTGGAACCCTTTACGCTTATTGGATTTTCTTGTAGTGTATATATACACACTCCCTACTTTTCACTGGGAGTATTTTACACTGTCTACCACGTCTCCTGCTCTGTAAGGAGTTATACCAGTGTGCAGCTCTGGAACCATCCTCTCTTGCCTACCCAAGGAATAGAATGTGAGGAATTATACACAGTCTGTTTTAATTGATTCAGGCAGTGAAAGCTTTCTCGGCATTTTCTACGTGAGTTACTTCTATTACAAAAACGTTGTTCAGGACACTGTACAACATACACTTCAGACCAGTCCTCATGCGTGTAGCCACGAGTGTACAGCTTGACTTTAAATAAAGTTCTAGAAAATCCAAAGGTTTTCAATGAGACTAGTCTCTTAGTCAAAGACAAGGATCAACGAGAAATTACTAAATAGTAAGAAGGTTACATCACCAGAAGACAGAGGGAGCAGAGATGTGAACACAGTGATAAATATACTGATAAAGACAGATGTATAGACTGATAATAATGATAAAGATACCTAGAAGTACAGACTGAGTGGACAAGAAGAAAGTGGCATAGATGGAAGGTGAGCACCTATGTGAAGTCAGGGGAATGTGAGTAAACAACTCCTCAGTGTAAAGGTGGAGAACAAGTGGAACGAACTGGTTGAAGAGAGAAGGTGAGGCCAACTCTGTAGACGGTGTCAAGAGTATATTCCATAAAAGCCAAAGATTATCAAAACGAGCCAAATTCACAAAAATGGGGGAAAACGAAAGCGAGGGGATGGGGTCAACACGTAGTTCATTCCTGGGGGTCATTGACCCCACGTCCCGGGCGACGAGGATAAAGTAGATGAAATAGGAAAAGAAAGGCTGTTAGGTTAAATAAGATTTGTCATTAGACAGGACAAATGTTTCCTGACGCAGGTCTCAATCATATGATAAGCCGCCGCTGGAGCTTTTCGTCATATGACCGAGGCCTTCCGCTGGCTTACCGGTCCACCCCTTTAAAAATGTGAAGGTTGTCGCCAATCTTCTCAGGAAAAGTATAATAGAAAAAGACTAATAACAAGAAAAATAAACACTTTATTTTAATAGAATGAAATTTAAATAATAAAAACTTAAATATGATTATAATAATCCTATATTAAAGAAAATGAAAAATGAAAACAAAAATATATATGATTCAAAGCTAAATATTTACAGCTGTGGACGTTATCACTGAAGCAATGAATCTCAAGAGACAGTTCTCCGGGGTGGTGGTGGTGGTAGTAGTGTTGTTGTTGTTGTTGTTGTTGTTGCCTCTAGTTTTACCACAAATCCGACAGTCTTCCAAAACTGTTACAATGTCACATAAGATGTAAGGGACTCAGTTGAAAGTTGTCCCTAGTGACGTCCAGTTGCCTGATGTTTCTTATTGTTCTGGGTTTATCCTGGTGGTAATTCAGAAATAGTGATCGTTGCTCTGTTTCTCAATTGTTGAGTACACCGGCCACCCACTCAGCCTTGAATCCGATGATCCGAGCGGACACAGAGGACTGTGAAGGAAACCACAATAATTACTCACCACTCTAGCATTAATTTACATAGTAGGCATAAGGCCTTTAAAAGAAATGGCGAACTGTAATAATTTACTCTACCAAACCAAGGCAGGACAAAGCAGAAATGAAAGTTTTTAAACATGAGTGAAGCTCCAAAAATAATTAGAGTGAAGCTCTTACACATAAAATAATGAAGATACGAGAAGTACTTACAGTGGGATCGAGCGAGGCCAGTCAAGTGATCTCAACCGGCATCCGAAGCCTAGCATTACACCTCTCACCGGGTGAAAAAGGGGGGGGGTATAGCAGCAGCGAGACACTTACCCCACCTTAACCAGCAAACTATCACTCAACCATCACTCTACATACCTTCGCACTTTCATCACTCCTATCTATGGACTTTTCCCTCACACTCCCCATACCAAGACTGCTAGTCAAGGAATAGAAGTAGAAATTATGAGGTAAAAGTCCCAAAATGAAAAGTCGCATAAGTACAAATATTCTACTGACTGTCACGACTTAACCAGTCAGAGAAATAATTAGATGAACCATTGATATACACAATATGAAACTTAAAAGCCTGGAGTGCCAATGTCCACCTCAAGAGGCGACTGTTGGTTCCCTTAAAAGTTTCTAGGTATACCAATGGTTTATGATCTGTTTCTAGAATGAATTCTTTCCCCAGTAAATAGTATTCAAGTTATGGGTATCTCGTTTCCGGTGGAGGGAATTTATAGGCTCATAAATACCGGAAGCAGGATCGTGGATATGAGGTGTAGTAAGCCATTGACACCTGTTGCACGACCCATACTTCTTTGATACCTGCGAGTACATATGTGGCCAGAAATACGTATGCCTGATTTTATGCCACATCTTACGATGGGCCCAGTGTTCTGTCACTGGCAGGTCATGAGCCATTTGGAGAATTGACTCGCGGCATTGGTCGGGAATGACTAGGAGGGAATAATCTACTGTAAGAGAATTTGGTTTCAACACAGATTTATATAAGATCCTGTCACGATATTCAAACTTATGTGACGAGTATCTTCCTTGGATAACTGTATTATTTACAGCATGTCTATGGCAATACCGAAGTGAAGGGCAAGTCTGCTGTAAATTGATAAAGTCATCTTTGGACCCAGGATCTGTGGCAATTAAGGGATCATTAGAAGCTGAAGTCTGAGATTTAGTCTTTACTTTACTTGGAACAGATGGTATATGGTTGGAGGTGGCAACCTTACTGTCATCTACTGAGTGAACAGGTGATCCTGCCATCTCGATTCCGAGTGCAGTATCATCTGTTTCAACTTTTAAATGACTATTACCATGAGATAAGGGAGATTTAGCAATAGGACTGATAAGGAGCTTATCTACCTTGGGAGGAGGCTGAGCTGAAAAACTTGCATCTATGTGAGGTGACGAAAGATCGCTCTTCCAAGGAGGAATGGCACCTTTAACGTTACCTATTATTATAGAGCAAGTTGTGATGGGAGCTAGTACCGCATTAGTCCAACCTGTAAACCATTTGGACCTGATGTAACACCGCATGGTAGGAAAAGTGTCTGTACGGCCCAAGTAATCTGAAAGAGTTGTGGAGGCATGTGTGGGTTTGAGATTAGGGAACAGTTTATCTGAAATGACTATACAAGTGCATCCAGTGTCTCTTAATATCCTAGATACCTTAAGACCATTAACGGTTCCTGAACAGAAGGGAGCTTGTTCATTACCTTCTTTGACGCATCTACCCACCTTGTGAACTATCTTAGAAGGACAATCGGAGCGTTTATGTCCTTTCCACCACATACATGACAAACTGGGATAAATGATTTTTGTTCTCCCTCTACATGAGACTTAACCTTTGGTTCAGGTGAACCATTGCCTTTAGGGATCGACCCCGTCAGGCCCTTATAGGAATTATGGGCTTCCGCATACAAGTCAGCAGCCTCAGCAACTTCCGCAGCCGTAATCAGATTACGTTCTCTAATGAAGGTTCGTATTTGGTGGGGCAGAGCCGTCAGGAACTGGTCGGCAACCATGAAATCTCTAAGAGATTCATAAGTGTGATCAATTCCTGCACTGTCTATCCAAAAATCAAACAACCGAAAGAGAGTAATCTGTAACTGCTGGAAATTCTGACCGTGTTGTAAGGCGGTATACCTGAAATTCTTCCTATAAGAGTTAGTTGTTTTCTGGTAGGCCTTAAGAATTGCCTTCTTCAACAGGTTATAGTCACAAATGATATCATGTGACAAAGTTGCATAAATGTTCAAAGCTGTCCCTGAAAATAACATTCCCAGCCTAGTAGCCCACGAATCAAATGGCCATTCACAGAGGGAAGCTGTATTTTCAAATCTGATAATATACGAAGTTATGTCCTCCCCCTCTGTGAAGGGTGGTAAGTTGGGGGTGGGGGTATATGAAGGAGTGGGACGCTCCACTACGCCCTCATTTAATTGCTGCTGGGTAAGACCTAGTTTCCTATTCTCTAAGTCTAGACGAGCTTTCTCTACTTCACGATCTTTCTCTTTTTCTCGTTCCTCATGTTCTCTAGCTTTTGCTCTTTCCTCTAATTCTTTCTCTAGAGTGCGTGCATCACGTTCTCTAGCCTGTTGTTCTCGTACTTGTGCTCTTTCTTCACGATCAAGCCTATCACGTTCTTTCTTTTCTTCTAGTTCTCTTTCTAACTGTCTCTCTTGTCTTTCTCTTTCAATTTTTTCTTTCTCCTTTCTCTCTTCTCTCTCAATTCTCTCTCTCTCCTTTTTCTCTTCTCTCTCAATTCTCTCTCTCTCCTTTTTCTCTTCTTGTTCTCTTTCTAACTGTCTCTCTTGTTTTTCTCTTTCAATTTTCTCTTTCTCCTTTCTCTCTTCTCGTTCTCTTTCTAACTGTCTCTCTTGTTTCTCTCTTTCAATTTCATTCTTTTTTTCCTGAATCTTAGTAGTTATGAAAGATTCTAAAGTTTTCCCCGAAATACCTAGCTTCATCCCAGCATTCATCCAGAACTGGTATTCCTCCATACTAACCGGGATAACTTAACTTACTGGGTGAATGAAACAGATATAGAAAACGGAGGGTTCAAATCCTGCTCCGCTACAACTGTACACACAAAACCGGAGGGTTCAATCCCTACTTCGATTTATACAGTATAAATTTGACCGGAGGGTTCTATGCCAGCTCCGACCAACCAGTAAGGAGAATGGGATCACTTGACCATCCACTCTTCCCACTATCATCAAGAGTGTCCTATGACAGTTCCCTTGATATAACATACAAGAACTCAATGAAGAAGATTTATCACTGGAAAATCTCGGATCCCTAGAGTCTATTCCTAAAATAATCTTCAAGCTCAAAACAAAGGTGACAGAAGTAACTAGCACATCCTGCCTTGACTTGACTAACATAAACAAAGAGCAATTAACAATCACCAAATCCTTTAAATACCTTATCTGTAGTCCTACTATAGTAAATGAATACTTATGAAGGGTGGCAACCGTCGGTGGTGTGGAGCGTTTGAGGTGCACCGCGTAACTGTTGGCGGAGTTCCAATAATGTCGTCAGGTGTCGCCGGCTCAAGTCCAGAGTAGCGTCGAGTCGTGTTCGAGGCGTCGAATCCTTGAGTCGAATCCTGGCAAGGTCGCCACTTGTGAAGGTTGTCGCCAATCTTCTCAGGAAAAGTATAATAGAAAAAGACTAATAACAAGAAAAATAAACACTTTATTTTAATAGAATGAAATTTAAATAATAAAAACTTAAATATGATTATAATAATCCTATATTAAAGAAAATGAAAAATGAAAACAAAAATATATATGATTCAAAGCTAAATATTTACAGCTGTGGACGTTATCACTGAAGCAATGAATCTCAAGAGACAGTTCTCCGGGGTGGTGGTGGTGGTAGTAGTGTTGTTGTTGTTGTTGTTGTTGTTGTTGCCTCTAGTTTTACCACAAATCCGACAGTCTTCCAAAACTGTTACAATGTCACATAAGATGTAAGGGACTCAGTTGAAAGTTGTCCCTAGTGACGTCCAGTTGCCTGATGTTTCTTATTGTTCTGGGTTTATCCTGGTGGTAATTCAGAAATAGTGATCGTTGCTCTGTTTCTCAATTGTTGAGTACACCGGCCACCCACTCAGCCTTGAATCCGATGATCCGAGCGGACACAGAGGACTGTGAAGGAAACCACAATAATTACTCACCACTCTAGCATTAATTTACATAGTAGGCATAAGGCCTTTAAAAGAAATGGCGAACTGTAATAATTTACTCTACCAAACCAAGGCAGGACAAAGCAGAAATGAAAGTTTTTAAACATGAGTGAAGCTCCAAAAATAATTAGAGTGAAGCTCTTACACATAAAATAATGAAGATACGAGAAGTACTTACAGTGGGATCGAGCGAGGCCAGTCAAGTGATCTCAACCGGCATCCGAAGCCTAGCATTACACCTCTCACCGGGTGAAAAAGGGGGGGGGTATAGCAGCAGCGAGACACTTACCCCACCTTAACCAGCAAACTATCACTCAACCATCACTCTACATACCTTCGCACTTTCATCACTCCTATCTATGGACTTTTTCCCTCACAAAAAAATATGGTTATAATTATAATCATTGCAGTAAAACTTCTTTCTTACATTAGTGAAAATGAAGCTAAGAGGCAGAATAGTACCGTCAGTAGAGGGTGAAAGAACACGAGTGCATTCACTGAGGACATCATCATCCAATACAGATGACCAGAGTGAATGCACCGGTGTCCTATCATCAAGGAATTAAAAAGTTAACAGCACAATATCGCTTATACTTGATGTTTTGCTGACACAACACGCTTGTCGATCAGCTGGTACACCCCATCTGTGGATCAGTTGGTGCACCCCATCTGCAGATCAGCTGGTACTCTCCACCTGTAAATCAGCTGGTGCACCCCACCTGCAGATAGATCATCTGCAAACCATCGACTGATGTGCGCCTCTGGCGATATATGTTCGGTACAATACTCACCCCGAGGTTTGCAGCCTTCGTAACCCCCTCCCCCCCCAGGAGTCGTTACTGGTCCTCCCCTGTTTGCATTCTCATTAGAGTGTATTTTCACCTATATGTACTCACTTACTTGTGGCTGCAGGGGTTGATTCACAGCTCCTGGCTCCGCCTCTTCTCTAGTCGCTAATAGGTCCACTCTCTCTCCCTGCTCTAAGAACTTTATCGTACCTCTTTTTAAAGCTATGTATGGATCCTGCCTCCACTACTTCACTCTCCAGATTGGTCAATTTCCTGGCAACTCTAAGGCTGAAGAAATAATTCCTAACATTCCTATGACTCACCTAAGTTGTCAACTTCCAATTGTTTCCCCGTTTACCTCTATCCCATCTCTGAAACATTCTGGCCCTGTTCACCCTGTCATTTCCTCTCAGTATTTTATACGTCGTTATTATGTACCCCCTATCCCTCGTTGTGTGTGTGTGTGTGTGTGTGTGTGTGTGTGTGTGTGTGTGTGTGTGTGTTGGTTCACCAGCAGATGACATCACTGGCGGGGTTCCCAGCATGTGTAGTGGTATTCACTCTGGTAATCTGATATTTACTCACTTATCTTGTCTCGCATAACAATTTTTTTCAGCACTTCCTTCCTTTTTTAGACTCCAGCGTCGGTATTTCTGTTTTCTTAACCTTGTTCTTTCATTCCGCCATCATTTTCTTTCCACTTAATTTAATAAAAAATATATTTTTACTAAATTCTGTACACGTATCATTTATTCTACTAAATTTTATAGTTAACCATTTTGGTTTCGACAAAATTGTATACATTTTTTTTCCTATTCCTAATCATTTTTATCAATCTCTCAGTTCAATTACAATTCCTGTTTATCCTTTTTTTCAGATGTTTTGTATTTTGAATGATGTTATTGGTTGAGAGTGACGGAGTGAGACGAGTCAACAGCAGATGACATCACCGCTGCACGGAAGTGACGTGATACACTAAGTAATACTCAGTGAGTGCTCAGTCTTCACCCAGCTGAGGTAACTCAGTCACAACACTGCATCACTTTCCTCCACGCATAGTTCTCTCTCTCTCTCTCTCTCTCTCTCTCTCTCTCTCTCTCTCTCTCTCTCTCTCTCTCTCTCTCTCTCTCCCAGGAAGCAGCTGCCTCAGGAAATTTCTTTTTTTTAATCGGGCGAATCTCATAGAGTTGAGCTCAACATCGGCTGCTGCAGATAATTGCACTTCCTCACCCTACAAAACACATGCAACAACTATTTCCCTGCAGTCAGACACACTTCTATACTAAACATGCAACAACTGTCCCTGCAGTTCAACATTTCTAGGATGAATCTATAATTGCCCCTACAACTAGATGCATTTCTATACCAAGCAGTTAAGACACATTTCACGCTTAAAAAAAATTGCAACAGTTATACATTCTTGCAGCTAGACACAATTCAAGACTTAAACACACAAGAAATATTTGGGTGAAGGCAGACCCACTTCCTGCGGGCGGGTGGGCGGGCGGGCGGGGCGAGAGGAGAAGCAGCTCCTGGTTTTGGCGCCGCTAGCACAGCTGTGAGCAGCCAGGGTAGCACGATACATGGTGGGCTGTGAGCAGCCCAACACCACACTGTTTACTATACAAGCAACCATTGTGTGTAGTGCAGTAGTTTTATAGGTCTAGCTTTCTCAGGGGTGAGATGTCTGTGTGTACACCTCTGTTTCCACTTCCTTTCCTCCTCCTCTCTTTCTCACTCCCTCTCACTCTTTGTTGTCCTTTTCTTCTGTGAGTCCTTCTCCTATTTGTTTTATAAGCTCTGTCCCTCTGCCCCCTCCTCTCTCTCTCTCTCTCTCTCTCTCTCTCTCTCTCTCTCTCTCTCTCTCTCTCTCTTTCTAGATTCATATCGTGTATTAAAGAATCATACTCTTGCTGGAGGTACTTAAGTGTTGGGTTACAAGTCGCTCCACAATGCGGCGAGTCTAAGGATTTCTTTTGAACAAAAGTCTTAGCGAGTCGGCTATGAATGTTTCACGACCAAAGTTCAGCCTCTCACCATACCAGTGGAAACCTGTTGCTACAGCTACCTGGGTTCTGGGACCTGACCTTGTTTCTCCACCTAAACTAGTTCTTGGACCTGATTTATATCATATGACTGGGGTCAGGTGGCCTGTGAATATTACATATCACTTGAGCCAATGTTATGGTCTGACTAAGACTCGTATCACGACGTCATTTCCTGAAGAATATACTTACGAATACGTGGAGGAAGAGCTCTCTGTTTAGCAGCAGTACCCTGATCAGCCCGGGTTGCGATGACTGTGTGAACCTCCCAGCAGCAACAGCAACCCCAGGGTAGAACCCTCGAAACCGGTCACAGACATGCCATAGGTCGGTGGTGCCACAGTTCACCAGTGCCACCGGCTACCGCAGCCTTCACATGTGTCCTAGACACACTGTCTTGCACCTGCCAGTGCCGGCACTACTGAACCTCAGTGTTATGCAGAAATACACAGTACTCGTGTTAGTTGATGTTTTATCTCCATGTGAGTGCCTTTGAATCACTGACCAGCTTTTATCACACTATTTTGGTAGAGTATACAAATACGCATATATGCAAGAACACACACAAACACACACATATAAAGCTCATGGAGCAGGGAGAGAGCGACCTAGTAGCGACCGATGAAGAGGCGGGGCCAGGAGCTATGAATCGACCCCTGCAATCACAATTAGGTGAGTACATATATACATATATACGAATAGGTAAAACTGGTCAATTAGCAAGAATTCATTTAAAATTAAGTTCTTTCTAAAAAATTTCTCTTATACGTTTATATTTTTTTTTTCATTTATGTTAATGTAAAAATTAATAATGTTGTACCAAAAGAACCTTAGAAAACTTACCTAACCTTATTATAACAAGAGCAATTTAATTTAGCCTAATCCAACTAAATATATTTTAGATAAGTTTACAATAATTTAATATTAAACAAACACAATGAAATATATTTCTTTCGTTAGGTTTAGAATGATTTTTGCGAATTTAATATATACACAAATTTTCGCTTGCCTTATTCGGCAAGAAGAGCCTTGCTATTTAAGCCAAAATAGCAAGTTTTACCTATTCGGCACGACATAATATATATATATATATATATATATATATATATATATATATATATATATATATATATATATATATATATAATATTTTTAAATATAAGATGGGGTCCACCTCTAGTGCAAATTGTGGATATATATATATATGCTTGATCCAGTCTTTAAGACTGGATCAAGTGTTAAAGCGAAATGTCATCTGTTATTAAAGGATTCCATAATGTTTGTGTGTTTTATTTTCCAATAAAAAATCATGTTCATCTCTGCTTAGATGATGGTGATGCAAATAAGCAGTTTTTTCCAGTATATTATAATAGCTCTTTTTCAGACGTTTCTACTACGAATGATATGGAAATACACTGTGAACGAGCTACAAGCTGGATGTTACTCGTTCATCAGCTTAGCGGCAGCGTAATTAATGCAAAGTGAAACCTAACTAATCTACTCATTATTATTATTATTATTATTATTATTATGATTATTATTATTATTATTATTAATTATTATCATCATTAGTGCTATTATAATTAGGTAAGGCAACCACTCTAGGTCCATTCGCCTTCAGGGAAGAGGGGTCCCTCGTGTCCCCTCTTCTGAGACCAGTGCACCTGTTAGCCACTTGTCTCATGTTCCCCTTTCCCAGCCTCCCTACCATTAACCCTTCCTCCTCCTCCTCCTCCTCTCCCTCTCCCCTTCCCTCCCTCCCTCTACATCATCACTCCTGAACCTGAGCCGTGTCTCAGCCTCCATTTCACTTTTCTCTCCCCTCAACCACTTCCCCCTCCCACCTAGTACTTCCCCCTCTCCCATCATAACCACCAATAACACACATTCCCTCCCCCCATTATCCCCTAATCTCCTACCCCCCATGTTTTTCTTTAGGCCTACCAGTTCCTTCCTCCAAGCTGTGTTTATTTTTTTCTCGCTCTGGTAAGATCTCCTCAGTTGTATTTCCTCTGCGGTAACTGCCGTAGCTGCTGTGCACACGGTGCAATTCTTGACGATACCCTCGTCGCCCTACTGACATGCTAATTGCACAGGTAAAAATGGCAAATTTAGGAAAAATTAAAAAAAATTATATGCGTATATATAACATAAATATATGCTGCTTAGGCTAGGACAAATTAGGTGTGTATGTTAGTTAGGTTATTTATAAAAGATAGTTAGGTAAGCTTAGGAATTAAGCTTAGGTTATGTATGAAAACTGTTTAAGTAAGCATAGGTATTAAGCTTAGATTATGTATGAAAACTGTTTAGGTAAGCATAGGTTTTAAACTTAGGTTATGTATGAAAGCTGGTTAGGTAAGCTTAGGAATTATGCTAGTTAGGTTAAGTTACGTATGGATGCCGGTTAGAAAATAAGAAAGAAGGAACACTGCAGCAGGCCTACTGGCCCATACGAGGCAGGTCCAAGTCTCCTACCGGCTTAAGCTAATGACCCAACCTATTCAGGTCAGGTCACATCCACTTAAGGAAGGAGCACGGCATCAGACACACTAGCACAAGCTAGTCAGGTCCAACTCACACCCACCCATACCCACTCATGTCTTTATCTAACCTATTTTTAAAACTACACAACGTCTTAGCTTCTATAACTGTACTCGGGAATTTGTTCCACTCATCCACAACTCTATTACCAAACCAGTGCTTTCCTATAACCTTCCTGAATCAGAATTTTTCCAACTTAAAACCATTGCTGCGAGTCCTGTCTTGGCTAGATATTTTTACCACGCTATTTACATTCCCTTTATTTATTCCTGTTTTCCATTTATACACCTCAATCATATCCCCCCTAATTCTACGCCTTTCTAGAGAGTGCAGATTCAGGGCCTTTAGTCTATCCTCATAGGGAAGATTTCTGATACATGGGATCAACTTTGTCATCCTCCTTTGTACGTTTTCCAGAGCATTTATATCCATTCGGTAATACGGTGACCAAAACTGTGCAGCATAATCTAAATGAGGCCTAACCAAGGATATATAGAGTTGAAGAACAACCTGAGGACTCCTATTATTTATGCTTCTTGATAAGAAGCCAAGGATTCTGTTCCCTATATTGCGAACACTTATGCACTGTTGTCTTGGTTTTAGATTACTGCTAACCAGAACTCCTAAATCCTTTTTCGCAATCAGTAATATTAATATCTACATTATTTAGCTCATACGTGGCATGGTTATTTTCCTGTCCAATGTTTAGAACTTTACATTTGTCTATATTAAACTGCATCTGCCACTTCTCCGACCACTGCATCAGTCTATTCAAATCTTCCTGGAGTGCTCTAAAGTCCTCGTCAGAATGAATTCAACAGCCTATTTTGGAGTCATCGGCAAACTTGCTTGTCGCTATTTATTCCCCCATTTATGTCGTTTGTGTAAATTCTGAACAACAAGGGGCCCAACACTGACTCCTGTGGAACACCACTCGTGACGCTTCCCCACTCTGATTTCTCTCCATTTATGCAAACTCTCTGCTGCCTATCAGTCAACCACGCCTCTATCCAGGAAAAAAATTCTCCTGTTCCGTGCGCCTTAATTTTTCTCAATTGTCTCTGATGTGGGACTCCAGGAACGCCCTTTTGTAAAACCGTGCTAAGATTAATCAATTTATGCCTTTCAAGATGGCTACGAATTGCCTCGGCAATTATTGATTCCATAAATTTTCCCACTATGGAGGTAAGGCTTATTGGTCTATAATTCGAAGCTAAGGATCTGTCACCTGCTTCGAAAATAGGTATCACATTTGTCATTTTCCACTTATCTGGCACTATGCCAGTTTGTAGTAATATGTTGAAAAGATTAGCCAAAGGTTTGCTAAGCTCCTTTTTACATTCCTTTAGAACCCTTGCGTACAGTTCATCAGGGCCTGGGGATTTGTAAGGTTTTAATTTATCTATTTGTCTAAGGACCATGTCACTTGTGACCTTAATCGTGCATAGTTTATTATCGTCCCGGTCTACATAATTTATTATTTCTGGAATATCGCTAGTATCTAGGTTAGATTTATGCTAGTTAGGGTAGGTTTAATTTGGGGTAGGGTAACTTGTGCTATTTTCAACGAGGCATTTTCAACCTAAGACCCTTACTGAAGCCTCCTAGCTCAGGTTGACAGATTTCACTACCTCATGTACGAAACATGAAGGAAACAGCTAGCGGGAGACCACATGTGTGCTACCCATCTACCTGGAGGGTATTCCGGGGGGTCAACGACCCCGCGGCCCGGTCCATGATCAGGCCTCCCACTGGATCAGGGCCTGATCAACCAGGTTGTTACTGCTGGCACGTACGCAATCCAACGTGACTAACGAATGTGACTCACAACAACATAACCACTTAACATGTGCTGTTTTTAAACACAGTTGCTTGTGTAATTCCCTGTGTTAATTCAACGTATGTCTCACCTGCTTTGTGAACATAGCTAATACTTTATTTATGTTCACTCTGTTTCTTGCACTCAAATGTATCCATGTGTCAAAGTTAACACCTTAAATGTATCTACATGTCTAGAGTTAACACCTTACAGTAGTGTGGATATTAATTGGGACAGTGATAAAATAAGACATTTGGAAAATTAATGCTCATTTGAAAAATACACGGTAATGATATGACAGATGATTGATTTAATAAGAGATATGACTACCCTTTGCTTTTATACGCATTGCTACACACTGCGGCATAGAATCAACCAATGTTGAACACATTTTGGCAAGCTCTTCGTCGTGGTATCAGGTCCTAATAACAACAGCAGTTAGCGTCCTCACAGTTAAACAGTACTGTTTCACGATACTGCGTTTGGTTATTGACCATAGATTCTCAGTTGGGCTGAGGTCAGGAGAGTTTCTAGGCCAATTTGGAAAGCATTTTTCTGGAAGTGTGGCATGGAGCAAGATCCTGTAGGAAAATGCCTTCTCCATCAGGAAAGTCTATACACAATGGGAAGCAAATGAGTTACCAGGATTGCCTTTCATGTGTCACTCTTCCTCGTTCCCTCTACAATAGCAAGCAGTCCAGGGCTATTAGCAGTAAAACTACCCCAAAACATCTTAGGTGGTTGTTTGGGAGCTTGTTGAATGTGTCTACTCCGAAGAGGTTCGCCTTTGTTCCGTCTCATTACCGCTGATCTGTACCCATGTACTTCAAAATGCGCCTCATCTGAAAATATAATTTTTCAAAGCAGCAGTCAATAATTGTTTCTTTTCTGGCAGTTCTGCCAACGTCAAGGAGCCTTCGTCGAACAGCTGAAGAATCAGCATTTACGCCAGCTGAAGCCAAATCTCTCTGTAGATCTTTGGTAGTCTTCTTGGGATCCTTCACACTATTTCTTATGACAACCTTGTCATCGTGAGGTGTTGTCTTGCGTTTTTTCCACATCTTCCTCGACGTAGCGCTCCACAATCAACAGTGTCGTCAGCTCTCTTTAAAACCCAACCAACAGTTGACTCTGCTAGGCTCAAATTTTCGGCAATCTGTCTGATACTCACTCAGCATGTTTTCTAAGAGCTACAATACTTTCACGCTTCCTAGATGTAACAATATGATGGGTATGGGGTGACTACCTCCAATAGCATGGGTATGGGGTGACTACCGCCCACAGGATGGGTATGGTGTGACTACCTCCAATAGGATGGATATAGTGTGACTACCTCAAATAGGATGGGTATGGGGTGAATACCGCCCACAGGATGAGTATGGGGTGACTACTTCCAATAGGATGGGTATGGGTGACTACCTTCAATAGGATGGGTGTGGGGTGACTACCTACAATAGAATGGGTGTTTGGTGATTACCTCCAATAGGATGGTGTGGGGTGACTACCTCCAATAGGATGGTGTGGGGAGACTACCTCCAATAGGATGGTGTGGAGTGACTACCTCCAATAGGATGGTGTGGGGTGACTACCTCCAATAGGATGGCGTGGGGTGACTACCTACAATAGGATGGGTTGTAGGGTGACTATCTCCAATAGGATGAGTGTGGAGTGACTACCTCCAATAGGATGGTGTGGGGTGACTACCTCCAATAGGATGGCGTGGGGTGACTACCTCCAATAGGATGGACTGTGGGGTGACTACCTCCAATAGGATGGAGTGGGGTGACTACCTACAATAGGATGGGCTGTGGGGTGACTACCTCCAATAGGATGGCGTGGGTGACTACCTACAATAGGATGAGCTGTGGGGTGACTACCTCCAATAGGATGGCATGGGTGACTACCTACAATAGGATGGCATGGGTGACTACCTCCAATAGGATGGCATGGGTGACTACCTACAATAGGATGGGCTGTGGGGTGACTACCTACAATAGGATGGGCTGTGGGGTGACTACCTCCAATAGGATTGGCGTGGGTGACTACCTACAATAGGATGAGCTGTGGGGTGACTACCTCCAATAGGATGGCATGGGTGACTACCTACAATAGGATGGCATGGGTGACTACCTCCAATAGGATGGCATGGGTGACTACCTACAATAGGATGGGCTGTGGGGTGACTACCTACAATAGGATGGGCTGTGGGGTGACTACCTCCAATAGGATTGGCGTGGGATGCATAAATAAATCTATTAATCTAATTAAATATGGAAAGTGTGGGGACAGAACGGAAACAAATGGGGGAAGAGTTAGTAAAGTTTGCCTGGCGTTGTTTACCATGACAGTGAGGGAGGGGGAGAGGTGAGCCGGGGTTACAGCGCTCATGTAACTCATACATGGCGCCATCTATCATCTGTCTCCATAGTTACCCCCAACACCCGTTTTCTACTGCCAGATTTTTCCTCTAGCCCCACAACTCGTGTGTGACCAACCCCATCTCCACGCTCTCTCACATTTCTTCCACAATTTCATGATACCGGGATAACATCGCCCGCGCCGCTTGCAATACGAGATGATTGAGATTTTTAGATGTTGCTGCCGAAGCGGCCAGTATAGGGCGAGGCGAGTAGACGAGAGTAAAAATTCAGGCGAGGCGAGGTCAAGGACCCCAATGGAAATAAGTCACTTTGTCTGACTGTTTTTGGGTTACCCTAGGTAATTTACACGATAATTGTACTTATATGTACCTATGCCTAAATAAACTTACACTTACGCAAGGGGTAACACAATATGATAGCGGACTAGTGGCACATTCCAAGAGTTTTACCCCCAGGAGAGCGGAGGCGTTGAGAGACTCCCCTTAGCTGTGTGAATGTATTCCCTGAGATTACACACGACGTTCTTCCCTCTCCTCAGTGGATGTTCTTGATTAGTAAAGGCATGCCAACATTATGTTAGGGAACCCGGGGTTAACATTCTCTGTATTGTTGGTAAGGTTATGTAAAAACCATAGTTTTGAGGGAATTATGTGGACCCGTGAGAACGTTAGAATATATTCCACCACACCATAAATGTTGTGACTAGAGTGTCTCAACACACTGACTGTGACCAACCCTTGTTGTGGTTAGAGTGTTTCAACACTGACTGTGACCAACCCTTGCTGTGGTTAGTGTTTCAACACTGACTGTGACCAACCCTTGCTGTGGTTAGAGTGTTTCAACAATGACTGTGACCAACCCTTGCTGTGGTTAGTGTTTCAACACTGACTGTGACCAACCCTTGCTGTGGTTAGAGTGTTTCAACACTGACTGTGACCAACCCTTGTTGTGGTTAGAGTGTTTCAACACTGACTGTGACCAACCCTTGTTGTGGTTAGAGTGTTTCAACACTGACTGTGACCAACCCTTGCTGTGGTTAGTGTTTCAACACTGACTGTGACCAACCCTTGCTGTGGTTAGAGTGTTTCAACAATGACTGTGACCAACCCTTGCTGTGGTTAGTGTTTCAACACTGACTTTGACCAACCCTTGCTGTGGTTAGTGTTTCAACACTGACTGTGACCAACCCTTGCTGTGGTTAGTGTTTCAACAATGACTGTGACCAACTCTTGCTGTGGTTAGAGTGTTTCAACACTGACTGTGACCAACCCTTGCTGTGGTTAGAGTGTTTCAACACTGACTGTGACCAACCCTTGCTGTGGTTAGAGTGTTTCAACAATGACTGTGACCAACCCTTGCTGTGGTTAGAGTGTTTCAACACTGACTGTGACCAACCCTTGCTGTGGTTAGTGTGACCAATCCTTGCTGTGGTTAGTGTGACCAATCCTTGCTGTGGTTAGTGTTTCAACACTGACTGTGACCAACCCTTGCTGTGGTTAGAGTGTTTCAACACTGACTGTGACCAACCCTTGCTGTGGTTAGTGTTTCAACACTGACTGTGACCAACCCTTGCTGTGGTTAGAGTGTTTCAACAATGACTGTGACCAACC
Organism: Cherax destructor; assembly: GCA_009830355.1. NCBI lineage: Eukaryota > Metazoa > Arthropoda > Malacostraca > Decapoda > Parastacidae > Cherax > Cherax destructor. Next base: position 131,366 of record WNWK01003447.1, on the reverse strand, counting down.
CTTGCTGTGGTTAGAGTGTTTCAACACTGACTGTGACCAACCCTTGCTGTGGTTAGAGTGTTTCAACACTGACTGTGACCAACCCTTGCTGTGGTTAGTGTTTCAACACTGACTGTGACCAACCCTTGCTGTGGTTAGAGTGTTTCAACACTGACTGTGACCAACCCTTGCTGTGGTTAGTGTTTCAACACTGACTGTGACCAACCCTTGCTGTGGTTAGAGTGTTTCAACACTGACTGTGACCAACCCTTGCTGTGGTTAGAGTGTTTCAACACTGACTGTGACCAACCCTTGCTGTGGTTAGTGTTTCAACACTGACTGTGACCAACCCTTGCTGTGGTTAGAGTGTTTCAACAATGACTGTGACCAACCCTTGCTGTGGTTAGAGTGTTTCAACACTGACTGTGACCAACCCTTGCTGTGGTTAGAGTGTTTCAACACTGACTGTGACCAACCCTTGCTGTGGTTAGTGTTTCAACACTGACTGTGACCAACCCTTGCTGTGGTTAGAGTGTTTCAACACTGACTGTGACCAACCCTTGCTGTGGTTAGTGTTTCAACACTGACTGTGACCAACCCTTGCTGTGGTTAGAGTGTTTCAACACTGACTGTGACCAACCCTTGCTGTGGTTAGAGTGTTTCAACACTGACTGTGACCAACCCTTGCTGTGGTTAGTGTTTCAACAATGACTGTGACCAACCCTTGCTGTGGTTAGAGTTTTTCAACACTGTGACCAACCCTTGCTGTGGTTAGAGTGTTTCAACACTGACTGTGACCAACCCTTGCTGTGGTTAGTGTTTCAACACTGACTGTGACCAACCCTTGCTGTGGTTAGAGTGTTTCAACACTGACTGTGACCAACCCTTGCTGTGGTTAGTGTTTCAACACTGACTGTGACCAACCCTTGCTGTGGTTAGAGTGTTTCAACAATGACTGTGACCAACCCTTGCTGTGGTTAGAGTGTTTCAACACTGACTGTGACCAACCCTTGCTGTGGTTAGTGTTTCAACACTGACTGTGACCAACCCTTGCTGTGGCTAGTGTTTCAACACTGAATGTGACCAACCCTTGCTGTGGTTAGTGTGTTTCAACACTGACTGTGACCAACCCTTGCTGTGGTTAGTGTTTCAACACTGAATGTGACCAACCCTTGCTGTGGTTAGTGTGTTTCAACACTGAATGTGACCAACCCTTGCTGTGGTTAGAGTGTTTCAACACTGACTGTGACCAACCCTTGCTGGGGGTGGCTAGACTGCATGAGAACACACTTTTTACGTGCATAAAATGACTATGTAAAAAAATACAGAAAGTACGTCTTTATGAAATAGCTGACGAGTGGATACAGTACCTGAAGCACGTTGTGCACACACAAGTTAAATGTCAATAGACAAGTGCCTTTGACAACTAGTAACTACTACTACTATTGCTATATACACACACACACACACACAACACACACACACACACACACACACACACACACACACGATAAAGCTCATGGTACAGGGAAAGAGTGGACCTAGTAGCGACCAGCGAAGAGGCGGGGCCAGGAACTGTGACACAACCACATATAGGTGAGTACACAAATAAGGAAAACAGCCAGGAAGCAATACACTACAACCCCGTTTCGGTTACACGCAAAACAGCCAATAAAAGATAAGAAAGCAGCAGAATAAAGGGATATACAAGACACAACGATCACGAGTTCAGAGATGATGAATCATGTTTCACGAACCTACCAAACTTCAGAGATGATGAATCATGTTTCACGAACCTACCAAACTTCAGAGATGATGAATCATGTTTCACGAACCTACCAAACTTCAGAGATGATGAATCATGTTTCACGAACCTACCAAACTTCAGAGATGATGAATCATGTTTCACGAACCTACCAAACTTATATGATAAAGAAAGAAAACAAGTGAGGGATTTAATGTAAATGATTTAGAAAACTGACAAGTTATAAAAGGAGACACTTGTGCAACATTTGGAAATCTTTACTGAGGAAACGTTTCGCCAGCCAGTGGCTTCTTCAGTCCAATACAGAGAAGAACATAGAAAGATGAGGAGGAGCTTGAGGTAATCAGTCCCTCAAACTGCTCCTCATCTTTCTCCGTTCTTCTGTGTCTTGGACTGAAGTTAATGGTTGGCGAAACGTTTCTCAATAAAGATTTCCAAATGTTGCATGAGCGTCTCATTCTTCAAGTAAGGGGAAAAATGGGCGTAAGTGGATACAAGAATGACTGACGAATAGAAGGCAGAGGATAATGGTAATATAGGTGTGGAGTGGGCGTAGATGATGGGTGGAGTCGCCGAAGGTTCGGTACTTGGACCTCTGCTGATCCGGATGTAGTACATAAATGACCTGCCCGAGGCAACTGAATCTTATTCACTACTGTTTATGAATGATGTGAACTTACCGAGGAAGATAACAGACAGAGAGAACAGGGAGAGGCTCAAAAATGAACTGAATCTGTTTTAACTGTTAATGATTTCCGTTATCATCACCCCAGCGGTCAATAATGTCAATTAATCATACATCATTTGTATAATGCACTTTTTAGAAATAAAGATACTTCTTCTTCTTCTTCTTCTTCTTCTTCTTCTTCTTCTTCTTCTTCTTATTATTATTATTATTATTATTATTATTATTATTATTATTATTATTATTAAAACACAAGAAAGGAAAGAAATTCTGTATGTTTAGTGAATGTAAGTGGAAGCTTTGTAAGATTTTCATTTCATCTTACGTGTTAAGGAGGCAGAAAGACCAACAATTCTATCAATGCAAAACATTTAAAACGCTTCCGTTTCTCACTTATATAACAAGACGGCAGTACCTCCATGGAGCGGAGTAAGAGGCAGTACCTCCATGGAGCGGAGTAAGAGGCAGTACCTCCATGGAGCGGAGTAAGAGGCAGTACCTCCATGGAGCGGAGTAAGAGGCAGTACCTCCATGGAGCGGAGTAAGAGGCAGTACCTCCATGAGCGGAGAGAGCAGTACCTCCATGGAAGAGTAAGAGCAGTACTTCATGGACGAGTAAGAGGCACCAATATGAGAGAAGTTTTCAAAATAGAAAGAAGTATTGTCTCTCAAGATAAGAAGGGAAATTCCCTTCAAAATAGGAAGTAAGAGGCCTCAAAAGAAAGGGAAAACCGGAAAAATAAAGTGTAAGGAAGAGGAAACACAGACAGAAACATCATGAATTAAATAATAATAATAATAATAACAACAATAATCTTTTATTTCTACAAGTACATGATACAGCTTTATACAGACCTAGCTGACCTGCAGAGCATTTCGGGCAACTTAGGTGGTTAATTTTGTCCCCACACCAGTCGGCTGATACCCAGGTACCTACTTACTGCTAGGCGAACAGTGACAGTAGGTGTCTTAAGGAAAGGACCCCAATGGAAATAAGTAAAGGACCCCAATGGAAATAAGTCACTCTGTCTGACTGTTTTGGGTTATGCTAGGTTCTCTACATATGTGCTGTTAAGTATGATAATCTATGTAACTGTATTTGTGTATACCTGAATAAACTTACTTACCGGGGATCGAACTACGGACCTTAATGTGTGAGATGACCGAGCTACCAACCAAGCAGACAATGTGATTAAACGTACCTATAGGAAATAACATTCAGTGTTCATATTCACACACTGGAGGATGCAGAGAACAATAACATATTCACACTGGAGGATGCAGAGAACAATAACATATTCACACACTGGAGGATGCAGAGAACAATAACATATTCACACTGGAGGATGCAGAGAACAATAACATATTCACACACTGGAGGATGCAGAGAGCAATAACATATTCACACACTGGAGGATACAGAGAGCAATAACATATTCACACACTGGAGGATGCAGAGAACAATAACATATTCACACACTGGAGAATGCAGAGAACAATAACATATTCACACACTGGAGAATGCAGAGAACAATAACATATACAAACTACACTGAACGGGGGAAACAAAGTGAGGCCGCTAAAGATGAACGTTAACGTATGGGAAGAGGCCTAAGAAAAGGTACAAAAAAATGCTGAGGGTCGCTGTGGGTTAACCAAGTGTAAACTCTTGACAAACAGGCTGTCAGCCCATATACGAGGGGACACAAGGGGATTGTGGGGGAAAGGACGGTGTTGGGAGGGTAAAGGGAAGATACAAGCAGGGGTCACAAAGACTGGGTCATGCAGGGGTCACAAAGACTGGGTCATGCAGGGGTCACAAAGACTGGGTCATGCAGGGGTCACAAAGACTGGGTCATGCAGGGGTCACAAAGACTGGGTCATGCAGGGGTCACAAAGACTGGGCCATGCAGGGATCACAAAGACTGGGTCATGCAGGGGTCACAAAGACTGGGTCATGCAGGGGTCACAAAGACTGGGTCATGCAGGGGTCACAGACTGGGTCATGCAGGGGTCACAAAGACTGGGCCATGCAGGGGTCACAAAGACTGCATGCATAGGTCACAAAGACTTGGTCATCTTGAATGAGAGCTATAGAAGAAAGTATGCAAAAGACCCAGTGCCATGAGCACAATATGAGAACACTGTATCAACATCCGTGGGCCTAGACTATTCAACCTGAAATCAGCAAATATCAGAAATATTGCCAGAACAAGTGTAGAAGTTTTCAAGAGGGAATTAGAGCACTACCTCCGCAGTGTGTCAGATCAACCAGGTTGTGATGGGTCAGTAGACCGCCAACTGCAACAGCTTGGTTGACCAGGCAATCAACAAGAAGGTCTGGCCCCAAGCTGGGCAGCAGGAGTTGGAATACTCTCGAAACAGGTTAAGAATAAATTACAGGCAGATCACAGGAGGGCCCTAGGACTGGAGGCCAACACTCAATTTCAGCTACATACAATTATCAAGTTGTCGGTGACCGCGGGGAAACACACTCAATGTCTCCCTAATTCATGCATATAAATGAAGCCGTGTGTACGCAAGTACGGTCAGTACTTAAACGTTTTATGCACCAATACGCACAAGTGCAACTTTATTAATTCACGCACACTAATGACTTTGTATGTACACACGTACACGAATATGCTGGTAACATTAATACACAACTACCATTATTCTAGATCACGTACACAAATGCCTTATTTGTATAAAAACAACAACACACACATGATCATAGGTACGCACAGCAGCTGCCTTAAACTCCCACAAACGCATTAGTGTAGACACAAGCATACACACTGGCTCGTACGCTTAATATACAAACACGTCTCTACATAAGAACAAGAACCTGAGGAGTTTAGTAAACTTGGTTTCATTTACTGTTTGTTTTATATAAGAGAAGAGGCGTGAGAAGTGTAATACGAGAGATGAAGAGAATATGAGGTTTGGTCATGGTTTGTTAAAACACTCCTTCTTTGCTCCCCTTCCACCCTTCTATCTCTCGTCTCTCTTCATCCTCCTCCTTATCTCTTTCCCTCTTCCTCTCTCTCTCTCTCTCTCTCTCTCTCTCTCTCTCTAGGGTAACAGATATCATCACCGAATGTAAGAAATCCTTCCTGTGTCAGGATATATGAGAGGGAAACATAGCTAGCTTATGTTGCCAATGTGTAACTATTATATACAAAATGTGAAACAAGGTAGGGGAAAGTGAATTAGAGTAGAGGAAAGTGAAAGAGGGAATAATGAAAAAACTTAGAGCTATCGGTCTATAGTTTTTTTTTTCGGCCACCTTTGTGAAGTGGGATAATATCAGTGGTTTTTAACGACTGAGTAATGACTCAAGTGTTTACGCTTCTTCCTCCATAGAATATTTAAGACAAGTGATAAGGGTTCCTCGTAGTTCTCGATAATTATGGATTTCCACGAGGCTGGACTTGGGGCGGATCAATCAATGCAATCAATGGCTTCTAAGTCAAGTGGAGTTAAGAGTTATATCAGATTTGAGAGATGTCAGCATCATTTTGCGTCTCATTCGGGAAGAACTCATTTGGGTCGACAATCTCTAGGCTGATGAATGGCTTGCTGTACACTGAACTGCATTGGAACTTGAGTATTTCTCTCATTTCTTTGTTGTCGTCAGTGTCCGTCCCATCTCCGATACAAGATGTTTATAACCTGGATCTTTCACATGAGAAAAAATATTTTGTTTCTCTCAATTTCTTGTAGCTTCTAGCTGCCTCTGTCTCTCCTGGATTTGTATGATGTAAAGAACAAAAACACACAATACCGTGACTGGAACAATACACAAATAACCAGCACATATAAGAGAGAAACTTACGACGACGTATCGGTCCGACTTGGATCATTTACAAAGTCCTATGTGCGGGTTATTTGTGTATCGTTCTGTATGAACGAGCTCAGCGTTTTCTAATTCTTTTGTGTTATCCATCGTCTTCGCCTATACAGGTACGCTTCTCTCTTTCCAGTCTACCTCTTTCCCTTCTTATCGGTGTGTCTGGGACACACTTCTACTGCCACTGAGCTCATCCTCCGGAAATACTGGTTTACATCCTCATTCATATTTTCGTCTCAGCATATTTCAGTAAACTCACGATTTATTAGCTGCCAGTTGATGTCATCTCATGTTGACATCAAGTGCAAGAGAAAACAACAACGCTCTCTGAATTATACCTGGAGGGAGGTTCGGGGGGTCAACGCCTCCGCGGCCCGGTCCGCGACCAGGTCTCGCGGCGGATCAGGGCCTGATTAACCAGGCTGTTACTGCTGGCCGTACGTAAACAGACGTACGAGCCACATCCCGCCTGTCCAATGCCCTCTTGAAGACAGCCAGGGGTCTATTGGTAATCACTTTATGTGTGTTGGGAGGCAGTTGAACAGCCTTGGGTCCTCGACACTTATTGTGTTGTCTCTTAGCGTGCTCGTGGCACTCCTGCTTTTCATTGGGGGGATGTTGCATCTCCCGCCAAGTTTTTTCTTTCGTTGGGAGAGATTTTCGTGTGCAGACTGCATTCCAAGGAGTACAAATCAAGGGACTTCAACCATTACCAGTAATTTAGGTGCTTTATCGTACTTATACGTGCCGTGAAAGTTCTCTGTATATTCTCCAGGTCTGCAATTTCGCCTGCCTTGAAAGGCGCCGTTAGTATACAGCAATATTTCAGCTTAGAGAGAACAGGCGATTTGAAGAGAATCATCATGGACTTGGCATCCTTAGTTCTGAAGATTCTCATTATCCATCCTATCATTTTCCTAGCAAATGTGCTAGATACATTATTGGGATCTTTGAAAGTTAGTTCCTCCGACATCGACATTATCACTCCTAGGTCCTTCACATTAGTTTTTCTCTCTATTGTGTGGCTGAAATTTGTTTTATACTCCGATACAGTTTTAATCCACGAGTTTTCCATTGCGGAGTAGTAATTGAAATTTGTCTTCACTGAACTTCATATTGTTTTCTGCGGCCCATTTAAAGATTTAGTTGATGTCCGCTTGGAGTCTCGCAGTGTCTTCGATGGATGACACTGTTAATGCAAATTCGGGTGTCGTCCGCAAAGGAAGACACGGTGCTGTGGCTTACATCTCTGTCAATGTCGGATATGAGGATGAGGAACAGGGCGTGAGCGAGTACAGTACCCATGCAATAATATCGCTCACCTGCAACAAGAATGTTCCTGTGAAACAATATCATTCGCTTGCAATAACAATAACAACGTTCACGCACAACAACAACGTTCACTTTCAACAACAGCGTTCACTTGCAATAATAACAACGTTCACATGCAATATTGTTCACTCGCAACAATACCAACGTTCACTTGCAACAACAACGTTCACTTGCAACAACAACGTTCACTTGCAACAACAACGTTCACTTACAACAATATTCACATAGCAGTCTACAGCACTTCGTCCCCATCTCATCTCTCCCCATTACACAACATCAGACTACCTCCCCCCCCCCACAACCTCTATCTCAGCACCCCTTCCCGCACGTCCCCCTCCCCCCTCCCCCAGTGGCGGCTCATTAAGTAGTAATTCCCCCCTCTCCCCCTAGTCTGTTTGTTTACACAGAGGTGTTTTTCATCTTGATCTTCGCCACGATAAGTCAGAGGGGAAATGGCAGGGGGGAGGTGAAAGAGTAGAGATGGGTAGGGGGAGGAAGAGAGTAGAGATGGGTAAGGGGTGGAAGAGAATGGAGGGAAAGGAAATGGGTGTGCAGGACAGTGGCGCTGCCAGAATTTCATCATGTTGGAGGGAAAGGAGGGGCTTAAGCCAGGTTTGAATATGTAGAGGGAGGCTTAAGCCAAGTTTGAGTCTGTAGAGGGTAGCTTAGGCCAGATTTGAGTCTGTAGAGGTAGGCTTAGGCCAGATTTGAGTCTGTAGAGGGAAGCTTAGGCCAGATTTGAGTCTGTAGAGGGAGGCTTAGGCCAGATTTGAGTCTGTAGAGGGTGGCTTAGGCCAGATTTGAGTTTGTAGAGGGTGGCTTATGCCAGATTTGAGTCTGTAGAGGGAGGCTTAGGCCAGATTTGAGTCTGTAGAGGGTGGCTTAGGCCAGATTTGAGTTTGTAGAGGGAGGCTTAAGCCAAGTTTGAGTCTGTAGAAAGTAGCTTAGGCCAGATTTGAGTCTGTAGAGGGAGGCTTAGGCCAGATTTGAGTCTGTAGAGGGAGGCTTAGGCCAGATTTGAGTCTGTAGAGGGTGGCTTAGGTCAGATTTGAGTGTGTAGAGGGTGGCTTATGCCAGATTTGAGTCTGTAGAGGGAGACTTAGGCCAGATTTGAGCCTGTAGAGGGTGGCTTAGGCCAGATTTGAGTTTGTATAGGGAGGCTTAAGCCAAGTTTGAGTCTGTAGAGGGTAGCTTAGGCCAGATTTGAGTCTGTAGAGGGAGGCGTAGGCCAGATTTGAGTCTGTAGAGGGAGGCTTAGGCCAGATTTGAGTCTGTAGAGGGAGGCTTAGGCCAGATTTGAGTTTGTAGAGGGTGGCTTATGCCAGATTTGAGTCTGTAGAGGGTGGCTTAGGCTAGATTTGAGTCTGTAGAGGGTGGCTTAGGCCAGATTTGAGTCTGTAGAGGGTGGCTTAGGCCAGATTTGAGTCTGTAGAGGGTGGCTTAGGCCAGATTTGAGTCTGTAGAGGGAGGCTTAGGCCAGATTTGAGTCTGTAGAGGGAGGCTTAGGGCAGATTTGAGTCTGTAGAGGGAGGCTTAGGCCAGATTTGAGTCTGTAGAGGGTGGCTTAGGCCAGATTTGAGTTTGTAGAGGGTGGCTTAGGCCAGATTTGAGTTTGTAGAGGGGATACCTAAAAAATAAGATGCTGAAAATATAAAAAAAAAATAAAAAAAAAAACAAACATGATTTTCATCGTGTTTGTGAAATTTGGTTAAACTATCGTGCTCTTGTGGTCACTGCTTGTTATAACACAACTAACCATTAATTTAAAAAAAAAATGAATTAAGAGAAAAATGAATTAAGAGAATTTGACCTTCCCCCCACCCTCTTCCCCTCTCCTCCACCCCCCACCCCCTGGCTGTGACACTTGGTGCTGCACTTAAGGGGGGGGGGGGTAAAAGATGATTATAGCCAGTTAAGTTAGTGTATTGTAAGTATCATTATTCAGGCTCATTACACAAGTTTAGATTTTTGTAATCATTTTTATAGAGAAAACCGTGTAAATTACTTACGATGATCCAGTCAAGTCCGTCAGGTGACTTTTTCCTAGTACTCGTGTCAGCTGACGATGGCTGCCTAGTACTCGTGTCAGCTGACGATGGCTGCCTAGTACTCGTGTCAGCTGACGATGGCTGCCTAGTACTCGTGTAAGCTGACAATAGCTGCCTAGTACTCGTGTCAGCTGACAATGGCTGCCTAGTACTCGTGTCAGCTGAAGATGGCTGCCTAGTACTCGTGTCAGCTGACGATGGCTACCTAGTACTCGTGTCAGCTGACGATGGCTGCCTAGTACTCGTGTCAGCTGACGATGGCTGCCTAGTACTCGTGTCAGCTGACGATGGCTGCCTAGTACTCGTGTCAGCTGACAATGGCTGCCTAGTACTCGTGTCACCTGACGATGGCTGCCTAGTACTCGTGTCATCTGACGATGGCTGCCTAGTACTCGTGTCAGCTGACGATGGCTGCCTAGTACTCGTGTCAGCTGACAATGGCTGCCTAGTACTCGTGTCAGCTGACGATGGCTACCTAGTACTCGTGTCAGCTGACGATGGCTGCCTATTACTCGTGTCAGCTGACGATGGCTACCTAGTACTCGTGTCAGCTGACGATGGCTGCCTAGTACTCGTGTCAGCTGACGATGGCTACCTAGTACTCGTGTCAGCTGACGATGGCTGCCTAGTACTCGTGTCACCTGACGATGGCTGCCTAGTACTCGTGTCAGCTGACGATGGCTGCCTAGTACTCGTGTCAGCTGACAATGGCTGCCTAGTACTCGTGTCACCTGACGATGGCTGCCTAGTACTCGTGTCAGCTGACGATGGCTGCCTAGTACTCGTGTCAGCTGACGATGGCTGCCTAGTACTCGTGTCAGCTGACAATGGCTGCCTAGTACTCGTGTCAGCTGACGATGGCTACCTAGTACTCGTGTCAGCTGACGATGGCTGCCTATTACTCGTGTCAGCTGACGATGGCTACCTAGTACTCGTGTCAGCTGACGATGGCTGCCTAGTACCCGTGTCAGCTGACGATGGCTGCCTAGTACTCATGTCAGCTGACGATGGCTGCCTAGTACTCGCGTCATGCCCTGCGTTTTTTTTACAGCTCCAACAAAGGATCTCAAATGTTGCTGATTTGCTTTTTGCATCAGCCAAGGTGTCCTAAGAACCCTGCTGTTGGTGCTGGTGCTGGTGGTGGTGGTGCTGGTGGTGCTGCTGGTGGTGGTGCTTGTGCTGGTGGTGCTGGTGCTGCTGCTGGTGCTAGTGGTGATGGTGGTGATGGTGCTGCTGGTGGTGCTGCTTGTGCTGGTGCTGCTGGTGATGGTGCTGCTGGTGGTGCTGCTCCTGGTGCTGCTTGTGCTGGTGGTGGTGGTGCTGGTGGTGGTAGTGGTGGTGGTGGTGGTGCTGCTGCTGGTGGTGGTGGTGGTGCTGGTGGTGGTAGTGGTGCTGCTTGTGCTGGTGCTGCTGCAGCTGGTGGTGCTGCTGCTGGTGGTGGTGGTTTTGCTGGTGCCACTTCTACTACTAATACTGCTACTACTGCTGCTACTGCTACTACTATTATTACTGCTACTACTGCTGCTGCTACTGCTGTTTCTGCTGCTGTTGCTACTATGCTAATGTTGTTGCTGCTGCTGCTGCTGCTCTTGCTTCTGCTACTGCGGCTGATATTGCAAATACAGTTACGTATATAAAGCGACAATACCATGGCTGGATCAACTCACCCACCCACTTAGTAGAGGAATCTCATGACGATGTTTCGGTCCTTTCTGGAGCACTGTCAGGTGACACCTGGGCGAGACAATGGTCCAGCATGACACCCACAACGTTCTCGTAGGATTCATCCTCTAAGTGCGGGGTATAGGGCAAGTACGATAGTAACTTTTTCACTGACATCAAAATGCTCTCCCTGTACTAACCTAAGATAACTTAATCTAACTTAAGCTAACCTAAGATAACCTAACTTCACTTAATTTAACGCCACCTAACTTCACCTCACCTAACCTTATCTTACTTAAGTTAACCTAAGTTAACACACACACACAAACACACACACACACACATGTATCACCAGTGTTGCTACACACACACATGTATCAACAGTGTTGCTACACACACATGTATCACCAGTGTTGCCACACACACATGTATCAACAGTGTTGCTACACACATCTGTATCACCAGTGTTGCTACACACACCACATGTATCAACAGTGTTGCTAACACACATGTATCAACAGTGTTGCTACACACACACATGTATCAACAGTGTTGCTACACACACATGTATCAACAGTGTTGCTACACACACGCACATGTATCAACAGTGTTGCTACACACACATGTATCAACAGTGTTGCTACACACACACATGTATCAACAGTGCTGCTACACACACACATGTATCAACAGTGTTGCTACACACACACACATGTATCAACAGTGTTGCTACACACACACACATGTATCAACAGTGTTGCTACACACACACACATGTATCAACAGTGTTGCTACACACACACACATGTATCAACAGTGCTGCTACACACACACACATGTATCAACAGTGCTGCTACACACACACACACATGTATCAACAGTGTTGCTACACACACATGTATCAACAGTGTTGCTACACACACACATGTATCAACAGTGTTGCTACACACATGTATCAACAGTGTTGCTACACACATGTATCAACAGTGTTGCTATACACACATGTATCAACAGTGTTGCTACACACACACATGTATCAACAGTGTTGCTACACACATGTATCAACAGTGTTGCTAGACACACATGTATCAACAGTGTTGCTACACACACATGTATCAAGTGTTGCTACACACACATGTATCAACAGTGTTGCTACACACACATGTATCAACAGTGTTGCTACACACACATGTATCAACAGTGTTGCTACACACACATGTATCAACAGTGTTGCTACACACATGTATCAACAGTGTTGCTACACATACATGTATCAAAGTGTTGCTACACAAACATGTATCACCAGTGTTGCTACACACACATGTATCAACAGTGTTGCTACACACACATGTATCAACAGTGTTGCTACACGCACATGTATCAACAGTGTTGCTACACACACATGTATCAACAGTGTTGCTACACACACATGTATCAACAGTGTTGCTACACACACACATGTATCAACAGTGTTGCTACACACACATGTATCAACAGTGTTGCTACACACACATGTATCAACAGTGTTGCTACACACACATGTATCAACAGTGTTGCTACACACACATGTATCAACAGTGTTGCTACACACACATGTATCAACAGTGTTGCTACACACACACATGTATCAACAGTGTTGCTACACACACATGTATCAACAGTGTTGCTACACCACATGTATCAACAGTGCTTGCACACACACAGTGTACACACATGTATCAACAGTGTTGCTACACACACATGTATCAACAGTGTTGCTACACACACATGTATCAACAGTGTTGCTACACACACATGTATCAACAGTGTTGCTACACACATGTATCAACAGTGTTGCTACACACATGTATCAACAGTGTTGCTACACACACATGTATCAACAGTGTTGCTACACACACATGTATCAACAGTGTTGCTACACACACATGTATCAACAGTGTTGCTACACACACATGTATCAACAGTGTTGCTACACACACTGTATCAACAGTGTTGCTATACACACACCATGTATCAACAGTGTTGCTACACACACATGTATCAACAGTGTTGCTAACACACATGTATCACCAGTGTTGCTACACACACACATGTATCAACAGTGTTGCTACACACACATGTATCAACAGTGTTGCTACACACACACATGTATCAACAGTGTTGCTACACACACATGTATCAACAGTGTTGCTACACACACATGTATCAACAGTGTTGCTACACACACATGTATCAACAGTGTTGCTACACTACACCCCATGTATCAACAGTGTTGCTACACACACACACACTGTATCACAGTGTTGCTACACACACATGTATCAACAGTGTTGCTACACACACATGTATCAACAAAGTTGCTACACACACATGTATCAACAGTGTTGCTACACACACATGTATCAACAGTGTTGCTACACACACACCCATGTATGAACAGTGTTGCTACACACACATGTATCAAGAGTGTTGCTACACGCACATGTATCAACAGTGTTGCTACACACACGCACATGTATCAACAGTGTTGCTACACACACATGTATCAACAGTGTTGCTACACACACATGTATCAACAGTGTTGCTACACACACATGTATCAACAGTGTTGCTACACACCCATGTATCAACAGTGTTGCTACACACATGTATCAACAGTGTTGCTACACACACATGTATCAACAGTGTTGCTACACACACATGTATCAACAGTGTTGCTACACACACATGTATCAACAGTGTTGCTACACACACATGTATCAACAGTGTTGCTACACACACATGTATCACCAGTGTTGCTACACACACATCTATCAACAGTGTTGCTACACACACATGTATCAACAGTGTTGCTACACACACACATGTATCAACAGTGTTGCTACACACACATGTATCAACAGTGTTGCTACACACACACATGTATCAACAGTGTTGCTACACACACATGTATCAACAGTGTTGCTACACAAACATGTATCAACAGTGTTGCTACACACACATGTATCAACAGTGTTGCTACACACACATGTATCAACAGTGTTGCTACACACCATCTTACACTTCATTAATTTCTGGCGGATCCAAGACTCGGTAAAATTTTTTAACAATCTTGATCAGGATGTGACAGTACCTCCTGTTGGTATCCCCCACGCTCTGTTGGTATCCACCAAATTATGATGGTATCTTCCACGCTCTGAAGGTATCTTCCACACACTGTTGGTATCCCCCACGCTCTGGTAGTACCTTCCACGCTCTGTTGGTATCCCACACGTTCTGTTGGTATCCCCCATGTTCTGATGGTATCTTCCACGCTCTGCTGGTATGTTCCACGCTCTGTTGGTATGTTCAACGCTCTGTTGGCATCCCACATGCTCTGTTGGTATCCCCCACGCTCTGTTGATATCCCCCACGCTTTGTTAATATCCCCCACGCTCTGTTGGTATCCCCACGCTCTGTTGATATTCCTCATGCTCTTTTGGTAATCCTCATGCCCTGTAGGTATCCCTCATGCTTTGTTGGTATCCCCATGCTCTGTTCTTATCCCCCATGCTCTGTTGGTATCCCCATGCTCTGTTGGTATCCCCCATGCTCTGTTGGTATCCCCCATGCTCTGTTGGTATCCCTCATATTATAATAATAATAATATAATATAATATTTTTATTTCGATGCAAGTTACAAGTGTACACTGTTATTGGTAGTTACAATTATAAAACTGTAATGCAAGGAGAGCCACTGGCATGCCATGGCATTAGGGGCAGCTTATTCTAAAGACTTATTCACTAAGTACTTAATACTAGAGAAATTTATTGAGGTTATTCTAGTTATATATTATTTCAAATTACAATATGATTATACATACTATTAAAAGACAATACTAGAGAAATTGGTTGAGTTTATTCTAGTTGTATATTTTATTTCAAGTTACAATATGTTGATGCTATACTAATAAAATAACAATACTAGAGAAATTTATTGAGTTTCTTCTAGTTATATATTTTATTTCAAATTAACAAAATGATGTTACTATACTATTTTAAATGACAATATGATGATATGAAATTGCAACAAGTGTTAAGGAGAATGACAATATAAAACTGAGATTATCTTAAGTAAAATAACATTGGGTTTGAAAGTTTGTTACAGTATGAGTATTTAGTATAGGGTGAGTATCCCTACGTTGTAAGACAGACACATTAATAATGTAAGACAGACACATTAATAATGTAAGACAGACACATTAATAATGTAAGACAGACACACTAATAATGTAAGACAGACACACTAATAATGTAAAATAGACACATTAATAATGTAAGACAGACATATTAATAATGTAAGATAGACACATTAATAATGCAAGATAGACACATTAATAATGTAAGACAGACACATTAATAATGTAAGACAGACACATTAATAATGCAAGATAGACACATTAATAATGTAAGAAAGACACATTAATAATGTAAGACAGACACATTAATAATGTAAGACAGACACATTAATAATGTAAGACAGACACATTAATAATGTAAGATAGACACATTAATAATGTAAAATAGACACATTAATTATGTAAGACAGACACATTAATAATGTAAGACAGACACATTAATAATGTAAGATAGACACATTAATAATGTAAGATAGACACATTAATAATGTAAGACAGACACATTAATAATGTAAGACAGACACATTAATAATGTAAGACAGACACATTAATAATGTAAGACAGACACATTAATAATGTAAGACAGACACATTAATAATGTAAGACAGACACATTAATAATGTAAGACAGACACATTAATAATGTAAGACAGACACATTAATAATGTAAGATAGACACATTAATAATGTAAGACAGACACATTAATAATGTAAGACAGACACATTAATAATGTAAAATAGACACATTAATAATGTAAGATAGACACATTAATAATGTAAAATAGACACATTAATAATGTAAGATAGACACATTAATAATGTAAGATAGACACATTAATAATGTAAAATAGACACATTAATAATGTAAAATAGACACATTAATAATGTAAAATAGCCACATTAATAATGTAAAATAGACATATTAATAATGTAAGATAGACACATTAATAATGTAAAATAGACACATTAATAATGTAAGATAGACACATTAATAATGTAAAATAGACACATTAATAATGTAAGACAGACACATTAATAATGTAAGACAGACACATTAATAATGTAAGATAGACACATTAATAATGTAAAATAGACACATTAATAATGTAAGATAGACACATTAATAATGTAAAATAGACACATTAATAATGTAAGATAGACACATTAATAATGTAAGATAGACACATTAATAATGTAAAATAGACACATTAATAATGTAAAATAGACACATTAATAATGTAAAATAGCCACATTAATAATGTAAAATAGACACATTAATAATGTAAGATAGACACATTAATAATGTAAGATAGACACATTAATAATGTAAAATAGACACATTAATAATGTAAATTAGACACATTAATATTGTAAAATAAACACATTAATAATGTAAAATAGACACATTAATAATGTAAAATAGACACATTAATAATGTAAAATAGACACATTAATAATGTAAAATAGACACATTAATAATGTAAAATAGACACATTAATAATGTAAAATAGACACACTAATAATAAAGTTTTTGGTGATAAAGTTATTTTGATTAGGAAAAAAGTTAGCTCATTAGCTATTAAGGGAAAGTTCATTCATCACATCTTCCTTCTTCCCTCCTTCCTTCCCCCTTTCCCCTCCCTTCCATTCCCTTCCCTTCCCTCCATTCCCCCTTCCCTCCTCCCTCTCCTCCATTCCCCTTCCCTCCTCTCTTCTCCTCCTCCATCTTCCTCCCTTCATTCCCTTCTTCCCTCCATTCCCTCTCCTCCCCCCAAATCCCTTCCTCCTCCATTCCCCTTCTTCCCTCCATTCCTCTTCCTCCCTCCCTCCCTCCATTCCCCTTCCTCCCTCCATTCTCCTTCCTCCCCTCTTCCTCCCTTCATTCCCCTTCTTCCCTCCATTCCTCTTCCTCCCTCCCTCCAATCCGCTTCCTCCCTCCATTTCCCTTCTTCCCTCCATTCCCCTTCCTCCCTCCATTCCCCTTCCTCCCTCCATTCTCCTTCTTCCCTCCATTCCTCTTCTCCTCCATTCCCTTCTCCTCCATTCCCTTCCTCCCCTCCATTCCCTTCCTCCTCTCCATTTCCCTTCCTTCCCTCCTTTTCCCCTTCTCCTCCATTCCTTCCTCCTCTTCCTTCCTCTCCATTTCCTTCTTCCCTCCATTCCCTTCCTCCTCTATTCCCCTTCCTCCCTCCATTTCCCTTCTTCCCTCCATTTCCTTCTTCCCTCCATTCCCCTTCCTCCCTACATTCCTCTTCTTCCCTCCTTTCCCCTTCCTCCCTCCATTCCCCTTCCTCCCTCCATTTCCCTTCCTCCCTCCATTTCCCTTCCTCCCTCCATTCCCCTTCCTCCCTCCATTCCCCTTCCTCCCTCCATTCCCCTTCTTCCCTCCCTCCTCCTCCTCCTCCTCCTCCTTTCTTTATCGTACAGATTTCAGCGTTGCGTCAATATCTTCAGAAACATCGTTGCCTAACGTATGGTAACGTAATATAAACTACTGAAAATAACATATGTTTGGAGGAAGCGTCAATTGACGTTGGTTTCCTGGTAAGGTAAGTGACGCTAGTAACGTGAGGATACGTTGCTATGAGATACATCCTGACCATGTATTTAAGAAACACCAAAATACCTGATGACCTATGGTATCTGGCATCCCGGGCAGGCAGGCATCCCCGGGCAGGCAGGCATCCCCGGGCAGGCAGGCATCCCCGGGCAGGCAGGCATCCCCGGGCAGGCAGGCATCCCCGGGTAGGCAGTCATCCCGGGCAGGTAGTCATCCCTGGGCAGGCAAGTATCCCCGGGCAGGCAGGCATCCCCGGGCAGGCAGTCATCCCCGGGCAGGTAGTCATCCCCGGGCAGGCAGGCCTCCCCGGGCAGGCAGGCCTCCCCGGGCAGGCAGGCCTCCCCGGGCAGGCAGGCAGGCATCCCGGGGCATAAAGCATTTCAAACTCTATTTCGATGTTCACTGCTGTGGCAGAATTTGATGAAATAACCTACCACTGGCCTGGTGTCCCAGGGTATGGAAGTGACCGCTTAGCTTCGGCCATTGTGGGTGAAAAGAGAGCAAATATAAAAAGAAAACCCTGGCAAAGGCAGCCCAGTATGGGCCAACAGGCCTAATGCAGTGTTCCTCCTTTCTTATGTTCGTATGTTCTTATTTCATTAAATTTATTGTACTCATCTCAGCCAAAATCCCACAAAGACAGGCAGATAAGACTCACATTCAACAGACAGGAAAATAAGACGCACATACAACAGGCAGGGAGATAAGACGCACAGACCACAGTCAGACGGATAAGACATACAAACAAATAGGCAGGTGGATAAGACCAAGCATCGCCACACTACCACAATCACCTCCTCTCAACAGGGATGTGAACCAATGTTACAAGTAAAACATTCCCACAATTATAGGCACGTAAATGAACGTTCTGAATTAATGAAAAAAATGTAAGACTGCGCTTGTAGTGAAATGTTTTAAGGGAGTATAGTGCTTACACTGGTGATCAGTATCACGACGTTACTTGTCTAATCAGTAACAGATTAAAGCCATGAAGTGTTTGTTTTGAGCTGGATACCAGTGTTTGGGACTATACTATCACTGAAGCAGATATGATGAATGGGAAAAGAAGAAAGTTTTCAAGTCATGTAAGATACCAAGGTAGGTTCATCACAGAGCACTTTTGAATGGTGGGTATGGAATTACATTGGCTGGTGCTGCAAATGTTTGGGATGAGTGGCAAGCTGTTGAAAGCTGTAATTTTTTTTATGAGGAACGTGATGCTCATGTTTGAGTGCGAATATTTTTCAGGTAAAGTTGGCTTTATCTAGAGATGAGTGCTGTCACTGGTAATATTATTCTTAAACACCATACTACGTCAAACTGTAAATCTAATTTAATCGTGAATAACCAGAGACCAATATGGTCTTAGCAGCTGTTATTTACAAAGCTTTAAAGGAAAGTGATCAGTTGTGACAGGTCTCTCAACCTCCATTTACTGGTTTAAATATTCAGTAACCTCTTACAAGAGAATCAGGTTTGTACAGTGTGACTGGCTATGACGGACGCTGTGCAGCCGTGATAGTACTGTTTACTAATGCATATCTATAAGTCTTTGTAACTTTCATTGTCTCAGAGAAGAAATTTTATTATTACATATATGAAGGACAATTTCATGTGTCAAAGTTACAGTTGGCAAGCGGTGTAATATTAGTTTACTCTTAGATTTGTAAAAACAATTCAGGAAACTACAATATTATTTGAAGTTAACTGAATTTCCTCCCTCAAATAGCCAGGTTAACTGTTTGATTCCATCTTGTTGAAGATGTTTATTTGGTAGTTGATTCACTGGGTAAATCACTGTCCTCCTTAAGGTGATTTTTTAATAACAGTGACGACTAACACATCCGCATTATTAATGTCAGTAATAGAATATGCTTGTGTAAGAGCCATACAATTAACTTGCCATAACAAAAAGGCCGACTACATTATCTTCTATTGGTGTTAATATCGCAAGAGTTACACATCCGACAGCAGTTCCTGCTGACACTGAACTTCGCGTACACGTGCGGTAATTACTATATATTTCACAGTTCTTAAGAGTATCCACCAACTAGCAGTGTCCTCCTCCTTGCAGTCTGCCTTCCTCCATTCCCTCCTCACTACTACCCCTACCACCCCGCTTCTCGTCGAGACCCCTCTTGGTTCTTGGACACCTGTTTACCTCCGCCATCTGACAACGGGGCCCAGCTGTCCGCTTGCGCCACCTGTTCCAGTGTTGTACTTGCCCCACGTAAGAGGGTCATCTCCCTTCTAGCTCTTTGCCACACTCTCACTACTCTCCATCAACTCTCATTTCCTCTTGCAATATATCGTAGCAGTTGATCAGTCTATTATTATTAACACATCGGCCGTTTCCCACCAAGGCAGGGTGGCCCGAAAAGAAAAAACTTTCATCATCATTCACTCCATCACTGTCTTGCCAGAGGCGTGCTTACACTACAGTTATAAAACTGCAACATTAACACCCTTCCTTCAGAGTGCCGACACTGTACTTCCCATCTCCAGGACTCAAGTCCGGCCTGCCGGTTTCCCTGATTTCCTTCATAAATGTTACCTTGCTTACACTCCAACAGCACGTCAAGTCCTGAAAACCATTTGTCTCCATTTACTCCAATCAAATACGCTCACGCATGCTTGCTGGAAGTCCAAACTCCTCGTACACAAAACCTCCTTTACCCCCTCCCTCAACTTTTCCTAGGCCGACCCCTACCCCGCCTTCCCTCCACTACAAATTTATACACTCTCGAAGTCATTCTGTCTCGTTCCATTCTCTCTACATGTCCGAACCACCTCAGCAACCTCTCCTCAGCCCTCTGGATAATAGTTTTAGTAATCTCGCACCTCCTCCTAATTTCCAAACTACGAATTCTCTGCATTATATTCACACCACACACCATTAGAGGCCCAGCCTCTAATGTAACAGGCAACATCAGTGGAGAAACTCTGAAGCGGCCTAGGAGACTGGTAACCAAGGTAAACATATTTTTTTTAGTAAATATGTGGAGACTGATTTTCATTGAAGTGGCCGTTCGTAACGCCCGCCAGAAATTGTGTACTGGGTCACCAGCATTCTCTAAGATGTATGGTGGCCACCATAACACTAGTCTGTTTACATTATTGTATGATGTGGTAATGTTATGCAAGTGTAAAACAACAGTGATAACTTATATTGTTAGGTACTATGTTAAACTTCTAGTGTCGGGTAGGATGTTAAAGTTCCAGTGTCAGGTAGGATGTTAAAGTTCCAGTGTCAGGTAGGATGTTAAAGTTCCAGTGTCAGGTAGGATGTTAAAGTTCCAGTGTCAGGTAGGATGTTAAAGTTCCAGTGTCAGGTAGGATGTTAAAGTTCCAGAGTCAGGTAGGATGTTAAAGTTCCAGTGTCAGGTAGGATGTTAAAGTTCCAGAGTCAGGTAGGATGTCAAAGTTCCAGAGTCAGGTAGGATGTTAAAGTTCCAGTGTCAGGTAGGATGTTAAAGTTCCAGTGTCAGGTAGGATGTTAAAGTTCCAGTGTCAGGTAGGATGTTAAAGTTCCAGTGTCAGGTAGGATGTTAAAGTTCCAGTGTCAGGTAGGATGTTAAAGTTCCAGAGTCAGGTAGGATGTCAAAGTTCCAGTGTCAGGTAGGATGTTAAAGTTCCAGTGTCAGGTAGGATGTTAAAGTTCCAGAGTCAGGTAGGATGTCAAAGTTCCAGAGTCAGGTAGGATGTTAAAGTTCCAGTGCCAGGTAGGATGTTAAAGTTCCAGTGTCAGATAGGATGTTAAAGTTCCAGTTCCAACTTTTGGTGTAGTGTTTTCCTCAAAGCTAGCTTTCTATTGATTTAATTTTGTATAAGTTTTAATGTGTCAATTTCACTAATCAACTTGGTTTCCGTGAAGTGGAGAGCGTCTCTTCTGTTGAGAAATAAAGTCACAATGTTTGACTTTATTAGTTTACCCTATGTTACGAAAATATCTTGGAGCCCAGGGGGAGGGGGAGGGGGTAAAAACATTGTCTAGGGGCATATACAAAATATTAAAATAAAACACCATCCTAACAGGTAGTCAATACTTAGGCCACAAACTACTTCTACAGCTCTCTCTCAGTCCGTCACCTGTCTCAAACGCGTCCACCTGCCGTTCAATTCGTGTCCGCTTAAGCACTGACACTATTTTTATGGAACATTTTTAGAGTTATATACAATGCAGAAACCTGCATAATTATATTATGTTAAATCAACCCAATGTACTTTTATGTGCCTATAATATCTGTGCCTCAAAACCATTGTTATAAACTATTATGTTATATAAAAGGACACCTGTGCAACTAACATATTGTCGGTAATTCTTTCAACATTATTACAAAAACTTTTATCTTATGTAAACAAACTTTAAATAAAACTTCATTACCTACCTATTATACCTTAAAGGCTGGTTAATTTTACTGGGAGAAAAGTTTGTATTGATTTTAACCTGTGTAGCTCCCATTTTGTCTTCTGCCTTGTTTATGGAACATACTGGTTTTAATGCTATTTCTGAGTTCCTCACCTGATGACTTTATAAAACAACTTCTGAGAGACTTCAAAATTAGTGCGCTGGTATGTTTTAGGACACCGATCTCTGAGATAAGAAGAAAATGCCTCTTCAGCTATTAAGAACACAGGTGGAGTCTTGCGGCCTGCACACCTGGTTGTTGCATGATAACCAAGGTAGAAATGAGGAACGAGCAAAAGACAACATTGAGTAAATACTTGTATATATTTCCCTCACCAAACAACAATCAATTATATGTACTATGTTTACAGATATGTACAGAAAGGCAATTTGCAAGCAAAAGACATAGTGAGAACAGTCTTCGACCAAACTCGGAGTTAAGTCCGCCAATGTTGCTTCACGAGTCTCCAACATAGCTTCACAACTTTGGCGGGCTTCCTTGTGATTGGCTGGTTGAACCAAAGTGCCAGCATAACAAGGAAACCCCGCTCATTATACTCTTAGCACCTGGTTCGCTGGTCGAGAGGGTATGCCTATATGGGTGTATAACATACACCCAATAAAATGTAACGTACTCATAACATGCCACATCACCTTGGCTCCAAAGCTAGTTCTACTTAGTGGAAAGTTCGAATTAGTTTTGGTATGTGTAAGTCCTAATTTGCTATTTTTATTTAAAAAAAAAAACTGGATATTATTTTCGATGTGATAACCTATGAATGCCTCTTCTGATTTGCTTCAAATTTTCATAGCCAATATAGAAGTACAAGAGAGTAGAGTTATGCAATACTGGGATATCTCTCTCGGCTCACTCAGCGACCATAATGCATCTAATTGTCTCTCCCATCCACTGACCGTTAGTGGAAACAAATGGTATAAAATACCGACACAATGGAAAAATAAACACATAAGCAGTATAATAAAGGATCACATTATACTGCTTATGTGTTTATTTTTCCACTGACCGTTAGTCTTGGACGCTATCCTTAATATATCAAATGATACACAAATAACCCACACTCAGAAATGTGCCACTCTTCGGTCCTCCAGAAACAGTGCTACAGCACAAACTGCCCTGCATACCATCTAAAAGGGACCAGGAGGTACAGACCTCATAAGACAAACAATAGTAGTTACAACAACCTCACTCAAAGTAATTTTTTAGTAGCAGAAAACGAAGAAAGAAAATGGAAAAAAATAAAAATAGTCAACCACCTTGGTGTCTTGTTGGACTGGAAGCACAGCCAGTGGCCCCTCCCCCATGGCCCTCCAGAACCACAACTACTGATGCCAATAACAAAATCCCCCCAACAAACACAGAATACAACATTGTTTATATTTGCTAATATACAGGTCCTTAAGCCATCTACCAACAACAAAATATATTTTATCAGTGGACTTTTAGAGGAGTCAAATGCGATGTTTGCAGCCTTCACAGAGACCCACACAAAAGATCACTTTGACAACGAAATATGGATAAATGGGTACAACCTTTTTAGATGCGACAGAAAGAACAGGCAACAAGGAAGGGAGGAGGGGGGGGTTTGTCTGTATGTCAAAGAGTCGCTCATCTGCACGGAGATGCTGAACACCACAAATGATGTAGTTGAAGTTCTAACAATAAAGATTGAGAACCAAAACCTAGTCATCGTGGTTGTATATAAGCCACCAGATGCAACCTCCCAACAGTTCAAGGAACAGCTACTAAATATTGATTACTGTCTGGAAAGCCTTCCAGCTCCATCCCCAAACATCTTACTGCTTGGTGATTTCAACCTAAGGCATACCAAATGGAAGAATGTAGCAAATAATGTTATAGCAGAAACAATCCCTGGAAGTAGCGCAGATGTAAGGTCACACACACATAAGCTACTAAATCTCTGCGGTAAACACACCATAAGTCAGCAGATAGTGGAGCCAACAAGACTGGAAAACACACTTGACCTTATCTTCACAAATAATGAGGACCTGGTAAGAAACATAACAATATTAAAAACAACTAATTCGGATCACAATCTAATTGAAGTTCAGACTTACATGCACAGGGATCCTGATCAACAAAATGCACGTAGCTGTGAAGGTGTCTTCACCAAATACAACTTCAACAACAAGAACATCAACTGGGACCAGGTGAACCATGTCTTAAATGAAACATGTTGGGAAGATATCTTAAATAACATGGATCCAAACCAGTGCCTTGAAAGGATCAACTTCCTGGCAGCTGAAGTATATTCAAGGCATATTTCCCTAAGAAAGAAAGAGAAGTAAACTGGAGAGAGAAAGACGCTCTCTCTACAGAAGACAACGAAGAATCACTGAGCTCCTCAAGAACGCTAGATTATCTGATACACTGAAGGAAGCGCTGATCAGGGAAGTGGAAAGTATCGAACTTAAGTTAAAGGACTTTAACAGGACCCAAGACAGACAGGAGGAGCTAAAAGCGATTAGTGAAATTGAAAGAAATTCGAAACATTTCTTTTCATATGCCAAAACCAAGGCAAATACCACATCTAGTATCGGGCCCCTGCTCAGACAAGATGGGACTTACACAGATGACAACGAAGAAATGAGTGAGATACTGAAATCCCAATTCTACTCTGTGTTTAGCGAGCCACTAATCAGTCTAAAGATCGACAATCCAAATGATTTTTTCATGAATGAGCCTCAAAACTCCATCAATGTATGCCAGATTTCCGACATTACCCTAACTCCTATAGACTTTGAGAAAGCCATTGACAACATGCCAGGCCCACACTCGTAGAGCTCTGGGTTCATTAAGAACTTCAAGAAACCCCTTTCGCGTGCCCTAAGTATACTATGTAGAAGGAGCTTAGACATGGGTGAAATTCCAGTCACTAAAAACAACGGATATAGTCCCACTCCATAAAGGTGGCAGCAAAGCATTAGCTAAGAACTATAGACCAATTGCTCTAACGTCCCACATCATAAAAATCTTTGAAGGAGTGCTAAGAAGCACGATTGAAAACCAATTGGATTCCCAAAAGCTGCACAATCCAGGGCAACATGGGCTCATAGCAGGTCGCTTCTGCCTCTTGCAACTACTGGATCACTATGATATGGTCTTGGATGCACTGGAAGAAAAACAGAATGCAGATGTAATATATACAGACTTTGCAAAAGCCTTTGACAAGTGTGATCATGGCGTAATAGCACACAAAATAAGTGCTAAAGGAATAACTGGCAAAGTGGGGAGATGGATCTTCAACTTTCTAATCAATCGTTAGTTAGATACCATTTTGTCCTAAGCACATGTCGATTTGACACTAGGCCTGTTGTATGTATGTGTATGTGTGTGTGTGTGTGTGTGTGTGTGTGTGTGTAAGGAAACACTTCGAAATGTTTCCGCCCCGCCGGGAATTGAACCCGGGCCCTCCGTGCATCAGGCGAGAGCTTTAGCCATCAGGCCACCGGGGCGTGTGTGTGTGTACTCACCTATTTGTACTCACCTATTTGTGGTTGCAGGGGTCGAGTCATAGCTCCTGGCCCCGCCTCTTCACTGATTGCTACTAGGTCCTCTTCTCCCTGCTCCATGAGCTTTATCAAACCTAGTCTTAAAACTATGTATGGTTCCTGCCTCCACTATGTCGCTTTCTAAGCTATTCCACTTCCTGACAACTCTATGACTGAAGAAATACTTCCTAACATCCCTTTGACTCATAGGAGTCTTCAACTTCCAATTATGACCCCTTGTTTCTGTGTCCCCTCTCTGGAACATCTTGTCTCTGTCCACCTTATCTATTCCTCGCAGTATTTTATATGTCGTTATCATGTCTCCCCTAACCCTCCTGTCCTCTAGTGTCGTCAGGCCGATTTCCCTTAACCTTTCTTCGTAGGACAATCCCCTTAGCTCTGGGACTAGTCTTGTTGCAAACCTTTGCACTTTCTCTAATTTCTTGACGTGCTTGACCAGGTGTGGGTTCCAAACCGGTGCTGCATACTCCAGTATGGGCCTGACGTATATGGTATACAGAGTCTTGAATGATTCCTTAGTGAGGTATTGGAACGCTATTCTTAGGTTTGCCAGCCGCCCGTATGCTGCAGCAGTTATCTGATTGATGTGTGCCTCAGGAGATGTGCTCGGTATTATACTCACCCCAAGATCTTTTTCTTTGAGTGAGGCTTGCAGTCTTTGGCCACCTAGACTATACTCTGTCTGCGGTCTTCTTTGCCCTTCCCCGATATTCATGACTTTACATTTGGCAGGGTTAAATTCAAGGAGCCAGTTACTGGACCAGGCTTGCAGCCTGTCCAGGTCTCTTTGTAGTCCTGCCTGATCCTCGACTGATTTTATTCTTCTCATTAACTTCACATCATCTGCAAACAGGGACACTTCTGAGTCTATCCCTTCCGTTATGTCATTCACATATACCAAAAACAGTACAGGTCCTAGGACTGACCCTTGTGGAACTCCACTCGTCACAGGTGCCCACTCTGACATCTCGTCACGTACCATGACTCGTTGTTGCCTCCCTGTCAGATATTCTCTGATCCATTGCAGTGTTTTTCCTGCAATGGATCAGAGAATATCTGTGTGTGTGTGTGTGTGTGTGTGTGTGTGTGTGTGTGTGTGTGTGTGTGTAAGGAAACACTTCGAAATGTTTCCGCCCCGCCGGGAATTGAATCCGGGCCCTTCGTGCGTGTGTGAGCATGTGTGTGTGAGCATATGTGTGTGTGTGTGTGTGTGTGTGTATTTGTGTGTATTTGTGTGTGTGTGTGTGTACTCACCTAGTTGTGGTTGCATGGGTCGAGTCATAGCTCCTGGCCCCGCTTCTTCACTGGCCGCTACTGGGTCACTCTCCCTGCGCCATGAGCTTTATCATACCTCTTCTTAAAGCTATGTATGGAACCGGTAGCAGCATACCAGAATGTGTAAGTTATGGTGGTACCAGCACTAGACTGGGAATGCCAGAATACCAGTAACAATCTGGTTCACTCTCCCACGTTTCTCCTGATTGGTCACTAGGGGTGACAGGTGTTACACCCCCCTCCCCCCTTACTGACCTTCGACCCGGAGCATCAAGTGGTTGTTTGGAGGCAGGTTGATTGGGGGGTCAGCCTCCGGGGGTGGGAGGAAAAACATGTTGATCGCGTCCAGGAGGATGAACAGGGAAATAAAAGAGGAGAAAAGGAGGAAGAGGAGGAATATGAATATTAGTGCGAATAATGTAAAGATTTGGGAGGAGTATGAAGAGAAGGAGAGGGAGGAGAGGAGTTAGAAGAGGAAGAGAGAGAGACACACACAGAGAGCAAAAGTGGAGAATTGAAAAGAGACAAAGGATGAAGGGAGAGAAGGAATAAGGTGGAAAAGAGGAAGAGGTTCAGAAAGAAGAGATGGAGGAAGGGAGGGGGGAGAGAACGGGAAGAGAAGTAGGGTGAAACAAGTGGAAAAAATGATTCGGTGGGTTAAAAGGTGGATTTAAAGTCCATCAACTACATGAGGGTTATTAAGACGACATGTAACCTGGTCATCACAGTATTTTAATCCCTAAAATAGGGAGTAAAAATTATACCCTCAGAATATATACACACTGAGGTATATCCACACCGAGGTATATACACACCGAGGTATATACATCTCTAGATGGATAACTAAAGTGTAATGAACACTTGTCAATGCTCACTGATAACTCACATGGAGACAGAAACTCAGAAAATTAATTGATCTGTATATATCGATCTGCTGGGGTCCTCTTCAGCAGACACATGTGTTGTTGTTGTTGTTGTAGGTTCGCCGGTACATCCGGCATTTGCATACAACTGGGGCATCACTAGGCTGGACAATGAGGCTATCCTCAAGCACCCAGGAGTAAATAAAATATTTACACAGTTCCAAGTACCACATTCCGCCAGACTTAAGTCACTTGACAACCGGACACTCAAATTGTTTTTTCGCAGAGCTTGCATGTAGAATAATCAGGAACCGAAGGCTCACCTGTGTCGCACGCATCTACCACAGGAGACGATATCCAAGCCCTAGTCTGGCAGTCACCACGTCACACAATCTAGTGGACGTTTCAGGTTACCCCTACACATAACTTTCTGTTACCGGCTGGGAGGTCGTAGGCCCACGTTCACTGTACGACTGGAGTCTGGACCTGCGCTCTGAGGGTGCACCTCGCCCCGACGGTCATCCCGATTCAAGGGTGATGTTCTATTTGCATTGACATCGAGCTACGTCCCTCACATTCAACCTGAATGTACTATGGTGTACCATTGTACACTAAATTTACAAAAGTGTCTGCGGATGGTAGGAAAAGGTAATAAGGAACAGGGAGAATGAGAAATGAAGGAAGAATAACTCAGTTTACCTTATTCTTAGTATATCTCCTTTTATTGTAACTGCTTTTCACATAGTTCAGTTACTTAGCTGTTTTAACTTCTGAGGTTTTAAATAATAAAATGCTACAAAGACCCCAATGGAAATAAGTCACTGTCTGGCTTTCTTGGGTTATCTTAGGTAATCTACACATGTGCTGCTATGTATGATAATTTATGTAACTGTATACCTGAATAAACTTACGTACTTACAAACAGAGATGGAGGGAAGGAAGGAGAAAGAAAGATAGAAGAGAGAAGAAGGAAGGAAAGAAAAAGGAGAGAAGGTATGACAGGACCGAAGGAAATGAGAGGCGGGAAGGAATGGAGGAAAGGAAATGTTAGAAAAAGCAAGGGAATGAGAGAATTGAGCAGGTATGAAGAGAAGGAAGTAATTAGGTAGGGAAGGATGGTACCGGAGAAGAAGGGAAAGGGAAGGAAAAAATAGGAGAAGAAAGAGAGAGAGGGGTAAGGAAATAAGAGGAAGCAAAGAGGGCGAAGAGCCGTGAATGTTCCATACTGAAGGAGGAGAGTGTTGACACCAGATACCCTGTGAAAGATGGTGTACTCTCACTCAAGACACACTGTGGAAGACCCTGTCTAGTGGCAGCAGACACCAAGTGACGAGAAGACGGTTTGTTGTAGCAGACAACAGGTGACAGAACAGCATGGGACTGACAGTGCATGGCAGCAAGCAGCACATGAGAGTAGACAGCTTATGTCATACCACTAGTAAGAGCACTCAGGGTAGTGTGGTGGAGCTTAGATGCAGACGACATCTCCGAGGATCTAATAACTCAAAAAAACAGCCTCTCTTCACAATGAAGGTAACATAGCGATGATAAAACAACTGTAGTGTGCTAGCACTAACATCACACATCATAAACAGCTGTAGTGTGCTAGCACTAACATCACACATAAACAACTGTAGTGTGCTAGCACTAACATCACACATCATAAACAACTGTAGTGTGCTAGCACTAACATTAATCATAAACAACTGCAATGTGCTAGCACTAACATCACACATCATAAACAACTGTAGTGTGCTAGCACTAACATCACACATCATAAACAACTGTAGTGTGCTAGAACTAACATTAATCATAAACAACTGCAATGTGCTAGCACTAACATCACACATCATAAACAACTGTAGTGTGCTAACACTAACATCACACATCATAAACAACTGCAGTGTGCTAGCACTAACATCACACATCATAAACAACTGCAGTGTGCTAACACTAACATCACACATCATAAACAACTGTAGTGTGCTAGCACTAACATCACACATCATAAACAACTGCAGTGTGCTAGCACTAACATCACACATCATAAACAACTGCAGTGTGCTAACACTAACATCACACATCATAAACAACTGTAGTGTGCTAGCACTAACATCACACATCATAAACAACTGCAGTGTGCTAGCACTAACATCACACATCATAAACAACTGCAGTGTGCTAGCACTAACATCACACATCATAAACAACTGCAGTGTGCTAGCACTAACATCACACATCATAAATAACTGCAGTGTGCTAGCACTAACATCACACATCATAAACAACTGCAGTGTGCTAGCACTAACATCACACATCATAAACAACTGCAGTGTGCTAGCACTAACATCACACATCATAAACAACTGCAGTGTGCTAGCACTAACATCACACATCATAAACAACTGCAGTGTGCTAGCACTAACATCACACATCATAAACAACTGCAGTGTGCTAGCACGAACATCACACATCATAAAAGGATTTTGTAGATGGCGCTAATAGGTCAAAATATTAGTGTTATGGGAAGGAAAATGTTTCACAATGCATGTTATCAACTGGATACAAGGGCAACACATGCTGACTACAAGGAAAATACATGCGCAGCGTCAGCTGTTATTGAGACGAAGATAAAGTAGTTAAAGCGGGTGATGACAAAAACACAAGATATAGTAGTCAAAGAGTGTAACAAGAAAAGCGCAAAGATAAAGTAGTCAAAGAGTGTAACAAGAAAAGCACAAAGATAAAGTAGTCAAAGAGTGTAACAAGAAAAACACAAAGATAAAGTAGTCAAAGAGTGTAACAAGAAAAACACAAAGATAAAGTAGTCAAAGAGTGTAACAAGAAAAACACAAAGATAAAGTAGTCAAAGGTAAAGAAACACAGATAAAGTAGCAAGTGTAACAAGAAAAACACAAAGATAAAGTAGTCAAAGAGTGTAACAAGAAAAACACAAAGATAAAGTAGTCAAAGAGTGTAACAAGAAAAGCGCAAAGATAAAGTAGTCAAAGAGTAACAAGAAAAGCACAAAGATAAAGTAGTCAAAAACACAATCATACATCTACATACGGTACAAGAGAGAAAACAGACACGAGAACTAGCAATAATAATATTAGAGACACTAACGTTAAGAGCGAATAAGAAAGCAAACCTTGCCTCAGGCAGGAAAATGACTGGGGGTGGATTGCAAGAACATTGGAAACGAGAAATGCCAACTTAATGATGGTAATTTCTAAGGTACTCGTGGCTTCTCATCTAGAATACTCTTCTTAGATCACAACTTTCAAGGCAGAGCAGATATACCAGCAAGACAATATACCTGATTTGTTAATGCTAATAAGGAATCAGTATTACCATCTTAACCAATCCTGTAAGGAAGCAAATGTTATATTTCATGCATGAATATATATACATATGTCGTACCGAATAGGTAAATCTTGCTATTTTAGCTTAAATAGCAGTGCTCTTCTTGCTGAATAAGGTAAGCGAAAAATTGTGTATGCAATAATTTCGCAAAAATCATTCTGAACTTAACGAAAAAAAAATTCATTGTTTGTTTATTTTTAAATTATTATAAACTTACCTAAAATATATTTAGTTGGATTAAGCTAAATTAAATTGAGCTTGTTATAATAAGGTTAGGTAAGTTTTCTAAGGTTCTTTTGGTACAAAATTGGACACAATAATAGTGGGGTTCCATTTGAAGACTCTTTGATAAACAAACATATGGAAGCGTCGTTTTTGCCTGACACGCTGACTTTCTACACTAAGATCTTTAAAGTGATGGGTTATTTGTGTATACTACAAGCCAACTACTTTTTGGCAGGTCCAGATTTTCTAAAATGCAGAGCAGACTGTTCCTGAGCATTTTCAGGAACAAATCCATAAGAAGTAATGGATGTAAATAGGGTGAGAAAATATCTAAGGATAACAAGGTTATGTCCAGTGTAAGGATCTCTTCTTATGAAGAGTGACTAGAAGCACTGAATTTACATTCTCGTTAACGTCTCAGAATGAGGAGTGACAGGAGAGTTTAAATGGATGGAGGGTGAAACTAAAGAGGATATAAATATGGTGCTCAAAATAGTAAATCGAGACAAAACTCGCGACTATAAATTCAAATTCAACGAAATTAGATTTATAAAAAAAGTAGAGGAATGAACTTTTTAAAATTTTACAGATGAGTGAAACTAACTGGTTGAGTAGGTCAAGAGACTACACGAGTGACAATAGTTGAGTGTACGTAGTAAGAGCCTCACATGGGCCAGTAGGCTTACTGCAGTATTTAAGAAGCATAACAAAACTGGAGGAGATACATGATGAGCCAGGTTATATCTGTGTGAGCCGCCGAGTCACAGCTCCAATAGCCTGCGTGATCAGGCAGTTACAACAAACATTATGTGACAGTAAGCATGACAGCAAGCACCGCGTGTGAGTGCCAACATGTGACAGCAAGCACCGCGTTTGAGTGCCAACATGTGACAGCAAGCACCGCGTGTGAGTGCCAACATGTGACAGCAAGCACCGCGTTTGAGTGCCAACATGTGACAGCAAGCACCGCGTGTGAGTGCCAACATGTGACAGCAAGCAATGAATGACAGCCATGTGACAACGAGCCCCGTGACCGGAAACATCAGGGTACGACAGCTGTTACGTGTGACGGGAGAAACTACGATGCAATTCTGTCTTGCCACTGTTGTGTTGTCCCACACGGAGGGTATCAGCTGATTAGATAAACAAGACCTCTTGACCAGCTGAACCATCTATCACACTACCAACCCCAGGCCCTTCCATCTATCACACTACCAACCCCAGGCCCTTCCATCTATCACACTACCAACCCCAGGCCCTTCCATCTATCACACTACCAACCCCAGGCCCTTCCATCTATCACACTACCAACCCCAGGTCCTTCCATCTATCACACTACCAACCCCAGGCCCTTCCATCTATCACACTACCAACCCCAGGCCCTTCCATCTATCACACTACCAACCCCAGGCCCTTCCATCTATCACACTACCAACCCCAGGCCCTTCCATCTATCACACTACCAACCCCAGGCCCTTCCATCTATCACACTACCAACCCCAGACTCTACCATCAACCAAACACCCAAAATGCTCACACGCATACAAGATGCTCACACAAACACACAAACACACACACACACACACACACACACACACACACACACACAAGATGCTCTCGCACAAAAGGAATAATATTAGGAGAGAAGTAATCCATGAAACTGAATGTTTTAGGAATGCAGTTAGAAGCCTGTAGAACTAACACTCACTATGATAACATGAACGTAGATAAGTACGTTTCTGGAGCAACTTGCAGTGTGAACAGACTGACTGATGTTGTAGTGGCCAGGCTTAGGCTTGTTTACAAGTACTTCTGGCAGTTTGACAGACACACAGTTGATGATCAAAATAAATGCTAAGTATGTTGCCAGCCCTATGGTCATTATCTTGAACACTATGTGCTTAATTGTCAAGATATCTTATTAAAGAAAATAAGATACCAGACATATTAAGCAAATTTCCTAAATTTCTCAAATATGCTTGCAACAGATATGTGAACTGTGGATATAAATCCAGATGTCCTCCTGTAAACCTTTTTTGGGCCTAGTTCCTAGGCCTTTTGTGTATCCAGATGCTCTGCACCATCCTCAGGTTGGATATGGGAAGCACAATAAACTAGCTGCTTCGTTGGCAAAAATCTATTCACACAGAAGACGCTCACGTACACTAACAATCACGTCAAATAAAGTTGATCTTCATCTCGCAAGCCTCAGTTAGCTATTAAAATCAAACTAGCTACTACACCACACAATCGTAACTGTCGGAGCTCCCTCTCCATAGTTTTCAGCTTTTAGTCAATCTGAAATGTAGGTAAAAAGGAGACAATTGCGACTAATGTGACATTTTATTGTAGCCGTTTGACAAAGCTCTTGGAGAGCGAAACGTTGCCACAATAAAATGTCACATTAGTTGCACTTGTGTTCTTTTACCTACATATTGTTTGTAATTCTACCAACATTAATTCAATTTGAAATAATGATAGTAAACAGTGTTACAACATGCGATAATTTAGCCCACGAGAACTGATACTCAGCAGTGGTAAAAAAGTTATGTGACACGGACAGGTTCTTGGAAATAGAGTCAAAATGCCAACTACACAGACACTTTGTTGGAAACGTGCGTCGGTCCTGGGACCAACCAAGTGTTCAAGTGACCAAGATCCCAGGAAAGAAACTTGGCAACAAAATGTCCCAGTGTTTGCATTGTATCTTTTTTTCAAACACTGATCAAATCACGTTTCTACGATAAAGATATCCAAGTGCTGGACATGTCTTATCTATCTATGATAAAGATATCCAAGTGCTGGACATATGTCTTATCTATCTATGATAAAGATATCCAAGTGCTGGACATGTCTTATCTATCTATGATAAAGATATCCAAGTGCTGGACATATGTATTATCTATCTATGATAAAGATATCCAAGTGCTGGACATATGTCTTATCTATCTATGATAAAGATATCCAAGTGCTGGACATATGTCTTATCTATCTATGATAAAGATATCCAAGTGCTGGACATATGTCTTATCTATCTACTTATTAGTTTTGTAGACCATTAATATACCATACAGTTATACGCACATTAATACAGTATATTCATAACAATAATACAGTATATACATAACATTAATACAGTATATACATAACATTAATATGTGATACACACATTATTACATGATAAACTGAGAAATACATCTCAGTGTACTGTATATACAATAACATACAACCAAATTATATGGTTATATATCCTCAGTATGTCATTTACATCGACTTCAGTAATTCCAGCTTTCTATCTGTAAGCTATAATCATATCTCCGTACTGTAATTCTACGTCTTTCCAGAGAATGCAGATTCAGTGCCCTCAGCCTATCTTCGTAGGAAAGATTTGTGATACATGGGATCAACTTCGTCATCCTTCTGTTTGTCTTTCAGGGTATTTATGTACATTCTGTAATATGGAGGGCAGAACTAAGTAGCATAATCTAAATGAGGTCTTATCAAGAATATATAAAGTTGAAGTATACACTGAGGACTTCTGTTATTTATACTTCTTGATGTGAAACCAAAAATTTCTAGTAGCTTTATTGCGAACGCAACTGCATTGTTGTCTTGTTTTAGATTTCTGCTAACCATAACTAAGTCTTTTTCCGATTCTGTTTGATTAAGATCCACATTATCTAGTTTATAAGTGTCATGGTTATTTTCTTTTCCCAGGATTGGAGCCTTACATTTGTTCACATTAAACTGCATGTGCCACTTCGACCACAGCAACAACCTATTCAGATCTTTCTGAAGCTCTCTAGTATCATCAGAAATGATTTGATGGACTGTTTTAGTATCATCAGCAAACTTGTTTATGTCCCTATTTATTCCGTTTTCATTGCCGCTTTTGTAGAATGTTTACAAGGAACTCAGGACCGACCCTTGTGGAACAGCACTTGTAACGGGTCACCATTCTAATTCTTCCCCATTTATGTAAATCACCCTATTACAGGTGTAACACTTGCCCAGGCTTGGCGAGGGACGAGGCGAGTCACGACTCAGGTTTTGACAATTAACACATTACATTGAACACTAAAAACAAGTTGTACAATAAAGATAAAAATAGATGAACAGTGTGTGGAACTAAGATTAAAGCACCTGGCAAAATTAATACTTCTTTATACTTGTGTTCAGCTCTTGAGATTAACCATAATTAAATCACGTATAAAACATAAACAAAACTTGAAGACAAAGAAGCCTAGGAAGGCAGACAAAGCGAGCGTGGGTAAGAGATGAACCGGAGATGTGGAAAACCGGATGAAGGATAAAGAAGAAATGCAATAATAACACAGGTAAGAAGAAGAGAAGATAAAAATCTGGCGAGCATCGGCACAGGATGTACGTCAGGTGGTCACCTGCACACACCAGCACGAACTTTCACTCTCCGTAACCCTCTTTCACAATACATCGTCCTCACTCATTGCACCATCCTTCCTTCACCCATCGCTCACTTTATGTTGATCTGTTGCTTGTATATCCATTTGTGGAAGAAATTAAGGCGGCTGAGGGCGCCTGCCAGGCAAGACAGCGTGAATGTGTTGTTTGAGAAGCTGACTTGAAAGGTGCTCTCTGAACGACCCTTTCTGGGAAATTACGTCGTTTTTTCAAATGTTAGGAAATCACAGTGAGAAGGATATAAGGTGGATGGAGCAGACCGGATATTAAACTTGGCCAGCAGCACCACCGCTCTCACAGTGTTTCGTTCACGGGATGCTGCCGTTGCTGCTGCTGCTGCTGCTGCTGCCCGCGGTGCTCATGGCGGCTCCTGCTGCTGCACGATGGCGGTGGTGGTGCTCATGGCAGCTCCAGCTGCTGCACGACGGCGGTGGCGGTGCTCATGGCGGCTGCTACTGCACGACAGCGGTGGCGGTGCTCATGGCGGCTGCTGCTGCACGACAGCGGTGGCGGTGCTCATGGCGGCTGCTTTATCTGCTACGACAGCGGTGGATCGGTGCTCACTGAGTGCGGCTGCTGCTGCACGACAGCGGTGGCGGTGCTCATAGCGGCTCCTGCTGCTGCACGATGGCGGTGGTGGTGCTCATGGTGGATGCTGCTGCACGACAGCGGTGGCGGTGCTCATGGCGGCTGCTGCTGCACGACAGCGGTGGCGGTGCTCATGGCGGCTGCTACTGCACGACAGCGGTGGCGGTGCTCATGGCGGCTGCTCTGCACGACAGCGGTGGCGGTGCTCATGGCGGCTGCTACTGCACGACAGCGGTGGCGGTGCTCATGGTGGCTGCTACTGCACGACAGCGGTAGCGGTGCTCATGGCGGCTGCTACTGCACGACAGCGGTGGCGGTGCTCACGGCGGCTGCTGCTATGCACGACGGCGGTGGCGATGCTCATGGCGGCTGCTGCTATGCACGACAGCGGTGGCGGTGCTCATGGCGGCTGCTGCTACTGCACGACAGCGTGCGGTGCTCATGGGGCTGCAGCTGACTGCCGACGAGCAGGTGGCGGTGCTCATGGTGGCTGCTCTGCACGACAGCGGTGGCGGTGCTCATGGCGGCTGCAGCTACTGCACGACAGCAGTGGCGGTGTTCATGGTGGCTGTTGCTGCACGACAGCGGTGGCGGTGCTCATGGCGGCTGCAGCTACTGCACGACAGCGGTGGCGGTGCTCATGGCGGCTGCAGCTACTGCACGACAGCGGTGGCGGTGCTCATGGCGGCTGCTGCTGCTGCTGCACGACAGCGGTGGCGGTGCTCATGGCGGCTGCTGCTACTGCACGACAGCGGTGGCGGGCTCATGGCGGCTGCTGCTGCACGACGCGTGCGTGCTCATGGCGGCTGCTGCTACTGCACGACAGCGGTAGCGGTGCTCATGGTGGCTGCTGCTACTGCACGACAGCGGTAGCGGTGCTCATGGCGGCTGCAGCTACTGCACGACAGCAGTGGCGGTGTTCATGGTGGCTGTTGCTGCACGACAGCGGTGACGGTGCTCATGGCTGCTGCTGCTGAGACAGGGTGGGTGCTATGGGGCTGTGCTGCGACAGCGGTGGCGGTGCTCATGGCGGCTGCTGCTGCTGCTGCACGACAGCGGTGGCGGTGCTCATAGCGGCTGCTGCTGCTGCTGCACGACAGCGGTGGCGGTGTCATGGGCTGCTGCTGCTGCAGCAGACAGCGGTGGGTAGTGCGGGGAGATGGCAGCTCGAGGGTGCGGTATGCGTGCTGTAGCTGCTACGACAGCGAGTGGTGCGGTGCATGAGTGGTGCTGTGTGTAGAGTAGCGGTGATGTCATGGTAGCGGGTGTAGTGCTGATGTGTGTAGTGTGGTGAGGTGATGGTAGTAGTGGTAGCTGAGTGATGGTAGTAGTGGTGAGCTGAGTGATGGTAGTAGTGGCTGAGTGATGGTAGTGGTAGCTAGTGATGAGTAGTGGTAGCTGAGTGATGGTAGTAGTGGTAGCTGAGTGATGGTAGTAGTGGTAGCTGAGTGATGGAGTAGGGTAGCTGAGTGATGGTAGTAGTGGTAGCTGAGTGATGGTAGTAGT
The DNA here is from genome assembly GCA_009830355.1 of Cherax destructor. Lineage (NCBI taxonomy): Eukaryota > Metazoa > Arthropoda > Malacostraca > Decapoda > Parastacidae > Cherax > Cherax destructor. The sequence goes on along the minus strand of WNWK01003447.1, from coordinate 93,082 downwards.
GGTAGCTGAGTGATGGTAGTAGTGGTAGCTGAGTGATGTAGTAGTGGTAGCTGAGTGATGGTAGTAGTGGTAGCTGAGTGATGGTAGTAGTGGTAGCTGAGTGATGGTAGTAGTGGTAGCTGAGTAATAGTAGTAGTGGTAGCTGAGTGATGGTAGTAGTGGTAGCTGAGTGATGGTAGTAGTGGTAGCTGAGTGATGGTAGTAGTGGTAGCTGAGTGATGGTAGTAGTGGTAGCTGAGTGATAGTAGTAGTGGTAGCTGAGTGATAGTAGTAGTGGTAGCTGAGTGATGGTAGTAGTGGTAGCTGAGTGATGGTAGTAGTGGTAGCTGAGTGATGGTAGTAGTGGTAGCTGAGTGATGGTAGTAGTGGTAGCTGAGTGATGGTAGTAGTGGTAGCTGAGTGATGGTAGTAGTGGTAGCTGAGTGATGGTAGTAGTGGTAGCTGAGTGATGGTAGTAGTGGTAGCTGAGTGATGGTAGTAGTGGTAGCTGAGTGATGGTAGTAGTGGTAGCTGAGTGATGGTAGTAGTGGTAGCTGAGTGATGGTAGTAGTGGTAGCTGAGTGATGGTAGTAGTGGTAGCTGAGTGATGGTAGTAGTGGTAGCTGAGTGATGGTAGTAGTGGTAGCTGAGTGATAGTAGTAGTGGTAGCTGAGTGATGGTAGTAGTGGTAGCTGAGTGATGGTAGTAGTGGTAGCTAAGGTGGTGGTAGTAGTGGTAGCTGAGTGATGGTAGTAGTGGTAGCTGAGTGATGGTAGTAGTGGTAGCTGAGTGATGGTAGTAGTGGTAGCTGAGTGATAGTAGTAGTGGTAGCTGAGTGATGGTAGTAGTGGTAGCTGAGTGATGGTAGTAGTGGTAGCTAAGGTGGTGGTAGTAGTGGTAGCTGAGTGATGGTAGTAGTGGTAGCTGAGTGATGGTAGTAGTGGTAGCTAAGGTGGTGGTAGTAGTGGTAGCTGAGGTGGTGACGAAGGTAGCGATGCTGTTAGCAGTGGTAGTTATAGAAGTAGCAGTAGTAATAATAGTAGTAGTAGCAGTAATAATAGTGGTGTGGTTTTATCCAAGTTAGTGCAGATAAAACACAGTAGCAGTGAAGTACAGTATTGTAATAATGTTGGTAGAATTATCGACAATACGTTAAGTAAAAGGACACAAATGCAACTAATACGACATTTTATTGTGGCAACGTTTCGCTCTCCAGGAGTCGGCCTGGCAAAGCTCCTGGAGAGCGAAACGTTGCCACAATAAAACGTAACACTAGTTGCACTTGTGTCCTTTTACCCAACACTTAACTTTACTGAGTCGCACTCACTGGTCAGCCTCGAAGGCGAAGCTTCAAGTGTTTTCTTGAATTATTTTTTTCCCCTTTTCCTTCTTCCAACTTTTCGTTTTTGTTTGGCTTATAACTCGGGAAGACCTCATCCTATCGGCTTCAAACGTTCAAAGCTTGTGTATGGTAACTAGGGCCAGATTCCTGCAACAAGTGTCACGTTCGCTGCGCCACGACCACAGTTGCTGAACCCGTGCCCAGCACCCTGGGATGGTTGCTGAACCCGTGCCCAGCACCCTGGGATGGTTGCTGAACCCGTGCCCAGCAACCTGGGATGGTTGCTGAACCCATGCCCAGCATCCTGGGATGGTTGCTGAACCCGTGCCCAGCACCCTGGGATGGTTGCTGAACCCGTGCCCAGCATCCTGGGATGGTTGCTGAACCCGTGCCCAGCACCCTGGGATGGTTGCTGAACCCGTGCCCAGCACCCTGGGATGGTTGCTGAACCCGTGCCCAGCACCCTGGGATGGTTGCTGAACCCGTGCCCAGCATCCTGGGATGGTTGCTGAACCCGTGCCCAGCACCTTGGGATGGTTGCTGAACCCGTGCCCAGCACCCTGGGATGGTTGCTGAACCCGTGCCCAGCACCCTGGGATGGTTGCTGAACCCGTGCCCAGCACCCTGGGATGGTTGCTGAACCCGTGCCCAGCATCCTGGGATGGTTGCTGAACCCGTGCCCAGCACCCTGGGATGGTTGCTGAACCCGTGCCCAGCACCCTGGGATGGCTGCTGAACCCGTGCCCAGCACCCTGGGATGGTTGCTGAACCCGTGCCCAGCATCCTGGGATGGATGCTGAACCCGTGCCCAGCACCCTGGGATGGTTGCTGAACCCGTGCCCAGCACCTGGGATGGTTGCTGAACCCGTGCCCAGCATCCTGGGATGGTTGCTGAACCCGTGCCCAGCACCTGGGATGGTTGCTGAACCCGTGCCCAGCACCCTGGGATGGCTGCTGAACCCGTGCCCAGCACCCTGGGATGGTTGCTGAACCCGTGCCCAGCATCCTGGGATGGATGCTGAACCCGTGCCCAGCACCCTGGGATGGTTGCTGAACCCTTGTCCAGCACCCTGGGATGGCTGCTGAACCCGTGCCCAGCACCCTGGGATGGTTGCTGAACCCGTGCCCAGCACCCTGGGATGGTTGCTGAACCCGTGCCCAGCACCCTGGGATGGTTGCTGAACCCGTGCCCAGCATCCTGGGATGGATGCTGAACCCGTGCCCAGCACCCTGGGATGGATGCTGAACCCGTGCCCAGCACCTGGGATGGCTGCTGAACCCGTGCCCAGCATCCTGGGATGGTTGCTGAACCCGTGCCCAGCATCCTGGGATGGATGCTGAACCCGTGCCCAGCACCCTGGGATGGTTGCTGAACCCGTGTCCAGCATCCTGGGATGGTTGCTGAACCCGTGCCCAGCATCCTGGGATGGTTGCTAAACCCGTGCCCAGCACCCTGGGATGGTTGCTGAACCCGTGCCCAGCATCCTGGGATGGTTGCTGAACCCGTGCCCAGCACCCTGGGATGGTTGCTGAACCCGTGCCTAGCATCCTGGGATGGTTGCTGAACCCGTGACCAGCACCCTGGGATGGCTGAACCCGTGCCCAGCACCCTGGGATGGTTGCTGAACCCGTGCCCAGCACCCTGGGATGGTTGCTGAACCCGTGCCCAGCCCCTGGGATGGTTGCTGAACCCGTGCCCAGCACCCTGGGATGGCTGCTGAACCCGTGCCCAGCACCCTGGGATGGTTGCTGAACCCGTGCCCAGCATCCTGGGATGGATGCTGAACCCGTGCCCAGCACCCTGGGATGGTTGCTGAACCCGTGTCCAGCACCCTGGGATGGCTGCTGAACCCGTGCCCAGCACCCTGGGATGGTTGCTGAACTCGTGCCCAGCACCCTGGGATGGTTGCTGAACCCGTGCCCAGCACCCTGGGATGGTTGCTGAACCCGTGCCCAGCATCCTGGGATGGATGCTGAACCCGTGCCCAGCACCCTGGGATGGATGCTGAACCCGTGCCCAGCACCCTGGGATGGTTGCTGAACCCGTGCCCAGCATCCTGGGATGGTTGCTGAACCCGTGCCCAGCATCCTGGGATGGATGCTGAACCCGTGCCCAGCACCCTGGGATGGTTGCTGAACCCGTGTCCAGCATCCTGGGATGGTTGCTGAACCCGTGCCCAGCAACCTGGGATGGCTGCTGAACCCATGCCCAGCATCCTGGGATGGTTGCTAAACCCGTGCCCAGCACCCTGGGATGGTTGCTGAACCCGTGCCCAGTACCCTGGGATGGTTGCTGAACCCGTGCTCAGCACCCTGGGATGATTGCTGAACCCATACCCAGCATCCTGGGATGGTTGCTGAACCCGTGCCCAGCATCCTGGGATGGTTGCTGAACCCGTGCCCAGCACCCTGGGATGGTTGCTGAACCCGTGCCCAGCACCTTGGGATGGTTGCTGAACCCGTGCCCAGCATCCTGGGATGGTTGCTGAACCCGTGCCCAGCACCCTGGGATGGTTGCTGAACCCGTGCCCAGCACCCTGGGATGGTTGCTGAACCCGTGCCCAGCACCCTGGGATGGTTGCTGAACCCGTGCCCAGTACCCTGGGATGGTTGCTGAACCCTTGCCCAGCATCCTGGGATGGTTGCTGAACCCGTGCCCAGCACCCTGGGATGGTTGCTGAACCCGTGCCCAGCACCCTGGGATGGTTGCTGAACCCGTGCCCAGCACCCTGGGATGGTTGCTGAACCCGTGCCCAGCATCCTGGGATGGTTGCTGAACCCGTGCCCAGCACCCTGGGATGGTTGCGGAACCCGTGCCCAGCACCCTGGGATGGTTGCTGAACCCGTGCCTAGCATCCTGGGATGGATGCTGAACCCGTGCCCAGCACCCTTGGATGGTTGCTGAACCCGTACCCAGCATCCTGGGATGGTTGCTGAACCCATGCCCAGCATCCTGGGATGGCTGCTGAACCCATGCCCAGCATCCTGGGATGGTTGCTGAACCCGTGCCCAGCATCCTGGGATGGTTGCTGAACCCGTGCCCAGCACCCTGGGATGGTTGCTGAACCCGTGCCTAGCATCCTGGGATGGTTGCTGAACCCGTGCCCAGCACCCTGGGATGGTTGTTGAACCCGTGCCCAGCACCCTGGGATGGTTGCTGATACATCTTACTACCAGGATAGTACCTATTAAATTTTGTTTGTGTGAGGGCAAATTTGACATGATACTAAAATAGTTAAAAACTGAATCGCTGGACTCCGTGCCATGACTAAAGAATGACTTATCCGATCGGCTTCAAATTTTCACCACTGCTGTGGTTTCCTGAACACAAGATTCATGCTGCTACTGGCCGGTGTAAGTCTCAACTCCCCAATTTATTGAATAAATAGTGATATTAATTTTTATTCAGTAACTAAAGAATGCTTCTTCTGATCGGCTTCAGAATACTATTATTGATTATGTTTTCTATAAAAATAAATGATACCGCATAAGTTTAGTCTGAGTAGGTGCGAAATTAATATTTTGTAAACATTTAAAAAAAAAAAACTTGGAATCGTAAGAATCAGATCAATTACTAGAGAATGCCTTTTTTGATCGGGTTCAAACTTTCTTTTAATAAAACTCACCGTTGGTGGGTTTTATTAAAAGAAAGTTTAGCATTCACTTTCAGTTGTGCAAATCTCAATTTTCCAATTTTAATAAATAAATAGTTCCCCGTGTAATAACTAGAGAATGCTCCTTCTGGTCGGCTTCAAACCTAAACACTGATGTCGCTTCATTGGAAATATTTTTTGTATTATTTTAGGTTGTATGGATGACAGTTAACTACTTTTTTAAACCAATTTTATCAAATATATAAGATATTTTTCTTATAGGAATATAGAGAATTTGAAAAAAAATATAAATGAAAAAAGAAAACTAAAAAAAATAATATTCACGTTTTTAGGAGCGTTTTTAAATCGAACGAAATGAGACTTTCTTATTTTCACAACTTTCTCAGCAAGAATTTTCTTTTCTTTTCCAAACTCTTCGTTTAAACCTCGAGAACGCATTATTTGATCACCTTCAAATTTTCAACGCAGGTGCACCGTGCCTTGCGCAACATTCACAGGACTCTGCATGCGTGGGTGCTCTATGTGGGTGCTCTATGTGGGTGCTCTACGTGGGTGCTCTACCCTCAACTAAGAACTACTTTCTAGCTAGTACAAAATATGCCCCCTATCCTAGGAACCACTTCCTAGCCAGTACCACAGCACAGCCTTCAGGGGCCACAACACTGTCACAGAAGTTAGGTGAGGAAAGTTAGATAGCGAGAGTGTCGTAGGGACGGAGGGTCGAGCCTTCACCAATCTTCATCTTGAATGACCCATAAAACCTTAAATAATTACTAAAATATCAGAGCACACAACCCAGTGAGCTCTCAGCACAGCCGTGCTGACCTCAGTGCTTGCACGACCTCCAGAGCACACAGCATTGAGTGCTCTCAGCACAGCCGTGCTGATCTCAGTGCTTGCACGACCTCCAGAGCACACAGCATTGAGTGCTCTCAGCACAGCACTGCTGACCTCAGTGCTTGCAAGACTCCAGAGCACACAGCCTTGAGTGCTCTCAGCACAGCACTGCTGACCTCAGTGCTTGCAAGACTCCAGAGCACACAGCCTTGAGTGCTCTCAGCACAGCATTGCTGACTTCAATGCTTGCAAGACCTCCAGAGCACACAGCCCTGAGTGCTCTCAGCACAGCAGTGCTGACCACAGTGCTTGCAAGACCTCCAGAGCACACAGCCCTGAGTGCTCTCAGCACAGCAGTGCTGAACACAGTGCTTGCAAGACCTGCAGAGCACACAACCTTGAGGGCTCTCAGCAAAGCAGTGACCTCAGCGCTTGCAAGACCTGCAGAGCACACAACCTTGAGGACTCTCAGCACAGCAGTGCTGACCACAGTGCTTGCAAGACATCCAGGGCAAAGGTCAGTTTTAATGGTGACTGGAAATCTATCAGGCTGTTGACTGAGCCTGGAAAAGGAATGGTGATTAACCAGCTGGATAAACAATCTCACTATGTATGTGTGTGTGTGTAGAAGTTTTCTCCACAACTTCCTCCCCCTAGTGTGTTCTCCCTCGCTGTGTTAATATACAAGAACTTCTCTTTGTTTCACTCATCATGTGAGTGTTAGGTTGTGGTGAGCCGCCCTCGTCCTGGTTCTTCCTCTTGGAAGTCTTCGTGTTTTTATCCGCCTTATCTGTGCCTCTGCTCTTACCCTGTGATGTCATGGTTTTTCTTTTGATCATTTTGAGATTCAGAGCTTTCAGTTTCCCCCCCCATAGCTCACTTCCTTTTATCTTAGGAAATCAGCCTGAAGAAGTCTTCCAATCTCTTTCTATTCAATACTTCATGTCGTTGCGTTCGTAGCTGACGTTGTATGTGTGTGAGGTTCAGGTGATAGAGTCCGTGTTATTCGCGCACACACGTGCGCATATTTGCTTGTATCTGTGCGTGCGTGCCTGGCTATGCGCGTGAAACTACAGGAATCAATCTTGCAGATATACAATACTCTTGCATGGCGTCTTATCAGTTGCTGCTTCAAGGATCAGTCATTGTCTCATCCTGCAAGATGCACGATGCATCGCCACCCACCTGCTGCATTCCTTCAATTCTTCAAGAACTTTCTCCATTGACTCCACATGGCCTCTCACCTCCAGCACATACACGGGCACACACACACCACACACACACACACACACACACACACACACACACACACACGAATTCAAATGTAAATATGACAAAATACAGGACTAGTCGGGTCGCAAACCTTTGAACTTTCTCCAACCTATGTAAGGGCTTAGGAACACGATATATTCAAAATACTATACAACATGTACATAAATAAAGATCACAATAATGTCAATGATCAACTCAAGCTGTTAAGATCATACGAATTCCATTTACAGCAGCGGAATTTATTCCGTCTTGCAAGGTGAAGACAGGAATGACTTGAGCTTCGGGATGAGGGATTTTATATCCAGTGTCGCCTGGAATCACATCACCAGGGATTATCAGGACGGACAACTGCTTTCCAATACATTTTCTCAGACCATCGTACAAGCTGCTCAGAGGAATTAGAAATGAACCTAATGAATTATAAATGAATCTATAAGGATAAATAATCGACTAACACCCCTCTTGGTAAAAAAAAAAAAAGCACTTAAAGGCAAGAGAGAAGTAAAAAAAAAATGATAAGAAAGGGTAAAAGAGATTATGAACTTAAGGTTACAAGGGAATAAAAAATACAAGCCAAAGTGTTTCTTTCATGTACATAGGAACAAGATATCGGAAAACATAAGTTCACTTAAATACAACCCAGGTCAGTTCGCAGTTACTGACAAAGAAATGTCTACTAATTTTAACGCTTATTTCTTTTCTTTTGTTACAGAAGATGACAAATTAAATCGTGGAAGCAAAAAATATATATATATATATATATATATATATATATATATATATATATATATATATGGACGAAAATAAATTTTGCAAGATCAAAGTCACTAGTGACGTGGTTCAAACAGGGTACGGGTGGAGACCATGGCAAGAGAGTCGTAAAGCTCCAGGCCAGTGCGTAAGCCACTTGGCCAGATGGTTACTATAAGATTCATCCAACTAGGTATATTTATACACCATAGGGAGGTTAGGATGGGCCACAACTGTGACCACAAATGTAAGTTTTTACTGATGAATCTCCAACAGGGGATTCATTTGTGGTCAGAGTATTGGCCCATGTTAACCTCCCTATGGCGTATAAATATACCTAGTTGGATGAATATTATAGTAACCAGCTGGCCCAGTGTCTTACGCACTGGCCTGGAGTTTTACGACTCTCTTGCCATGAGTTCTAACCCCACCCGTACCCTGGCTTGTTTACAATCGTGTTATTACGATTTCGTGAGTCATAGTCCTCAGACAAGTCGCCAGTCCCTGACGAGATGTTTTAAAAGGTTATAGATTAACGTAGGGAAGAACTTAGTAACGTAATGTAGGGAAGAACTTAGTAACGTAACGTAGGGAATAACTTAGTAACTAACGTAGGGAATAACTTAGTTACGTAACGTAGGGAACAATTTAGTAACGTAACGTAGGAAAGAACTTAGTAACGTAACGTAGGGAAGAACTTAGTTACGTAACGTAGGGAAGAACTTAGTAACGTAACGTAGGGAATAACTTAGAAACGTAACGTAGGGAACAATTTAGTAACGTAACGTAGGGAAGAACTTAGTAACGTACGTAGGGAAGAACCTAGTAAGCCATTAACTAGTCTCTCCAACAAATCACTACAAACGGGTATCGTACCAGGAAAGTGGAAAATGGCAGATGTTGTGGACCAATCAAAGTAAGTAGTACAATTGTAGGAATCAATAATTCTTGACGAAATTCGAAGCTATCTTGAAAAATATAATTTAATGAATCTCAGCACGGGTTTATGAGGGAGAGTTCGTGACTTACAAATTTACTTTTTTTGTTAAGATATTTAAAGCGGTAGACCAAGATAATGAATACGATATCGTGTATATGGATTTCAGTAAAGCCTTTAATAGAGAACCGCACAAAAGACTACTGAAGTAGCAGCACACAGAAGACTGCTGAAGTAGCAGTACACAGAAGACTGCTGAAGTAGCAGTACACAGAAGACTGCTGAAGTAGCAGTACACAGAAGACTACTGAAGTAGCAGCACAGAAAACTACTGAAGTAGCAGCATACAGAAAACTACTGAAGTAGCAGTACACAGAAGACTGCTGAAGTAACAGCACACAGAAGACTACTGAAGTAACAGCACACAGAAGACTACTGAAGTAGCAGCACACAGAAGACTACTGAAGTAGCAGCACACAGAAAACTACTGAAGTAACAGCACACAGAAGACTACTGAAGTAACAGCACACAGAAGACTACTGAAGTAGCAGCACACAAAAGACTACTGAAGTAGCAGCACACAGAAGACTACTGAAGTAACAGCACACAGAAGACTACTGAAGTAACAGCACACAGAAGACTACTGAAGTAACAGCACACAGAAGACTACTGAAGTAACAGCACACAGAAGACTACTGAAGTAACAGAACACAGAAAACTACTGAAGTAGCAGCACACAGAAGAATACTGAAGTAACAGCACACAGAAGACTACTGAAGTAACAGAACACAGAAGACTACTGAAGTAACAGCACACAGAAGACTACTGAAGTAGCAGCACACAGAAAACTACTGAAGTAGCAGTACACAGAAGACTGCTGAAGTAACAGCACACAGAAGACTACTGAAGTAACAGCACACAGAAGACTACTGAAGTAGCAGCACACACAAGACTACTGAAGTAGCAGCACACAGAAGACTACTGAAGTAACAGCACACAGAAGACTACTGAAGTAACAGCACACAGAAGACTACTGAAGTAACAGAACACAGAAGACTACTGAAGTAACAGCACACAGAAGACTACTGAAGTAACAGAACACAGAAAACTACTGAAGTAGCAGAACACAGAAGAATACTGAAGTAACAGCACACAGAAGACTACTGAAGTAACAGAACACAGAAGACTACTGAAGTAACAGCACACAGAAGACTACTGAAGTAGCAGCACAAAGAAAACTACTGAAGTAGCAGTACACAGAAGACTGCTGAAGTAACAGCACACAGAAAACTACTGAAGTAACATCACACAGAAGACTGCTGAAGTAGCAGCACACAGAAGACTACTGAAGTAGCAGCACAGAAAACTACTGAAGTAGCAGCACAGAAAACTACTGAAGTAGCAGCACACAGAAAACTACTGAAGTAGCAGTACACAGAAGACTGCTGAAGTAACAGCACACAGAAGACTACTGAAGTAACAGCACACAGAAGACTACTGAAGTAGCAGCACACAGAAGACTACTGAAGTAGCAGCACACAGAAAACTACTGAAGTAACAGCACACAGAAGACTACTGAAGTAACAGCACACAGAAGACTACTGAAGTAGCAGCACACAAAAGACTACTGAAGTAGCAGCACACAGAAGACTACTGAAGTAACAGCACACAGAAGACTACTGAAGTAACAGCACACAGAAGACTACTGAAGTAACAGAACACAGAAGACTACTGAAGTAACAGCACACAGAAGACTACTGAAGTAACAGAACACAGAAAACTACTGAAGTAGCAGCACACAGAAGAATACTGAAGTAACAGCACACAGAAGACTACTGAAGTAACAGAACACAGAAGACTACTGAAGTAACAGCACACAGAAGACTACTGAAGTAGCAGCACACAGAAAACTACTGAAGTAGCAGTACACAGAAGACTACTGAAGTAGCAGCACACAGAAGACTACTGAAGTAACAGCACACAGAAAACTACTGAAGTAGCAGTACACAGAAGACTGCTGAAGTAACAGCACACAGAAAACTACTGAAGTAACAGCACACAGAAGACTGCTGAAGTAGCAGCACACAAAGACTACTGAAGTAGCAGCACAGAAAACTACTGAAGTAGCAGCACACAGAAAACTACTGAAGTAACAGCACACAGAAGACTACTGAAGTAACAGCACACAGAAGACTACTGAAGTAACAGAACACAGAAGACTACTGAAGTAGCAGCACACACAAGACTACTGAAGTAACAGCACACAGAAGACTACTGAAGTAACAGAACACAGAAGACTACTGAAGTAACAGCACACAGAAGACTACTGAAGTAGCAGCACACAGAAGACTACTGAAGTAGCAGCACAGAAAACTACTGAAGTAGCAGTACACACAAGACTACTGAAGAAACAGCACACAGAAGACTATTGAAGTAACAGCACACAGAAGACTACTGAAGTAACAGCACACAGGAGACTACTGAAGTAACAGCACACAGAAGACTACTGAAGTAACAGTACACAGAAGACTACTGAAGTAACAGCACACAGAAGACTACTGAAGTAACAGCACACAGAAAACTACTGAAGTAACAGTACACAGAAGACTACTGAAGTAACAACACACAGAAGACTACTGAAGTAACAGCACACAGAAGACTACTGAAGTAACAGCACACAGAAGACTACTGAAGTAACAGCACACAGAAGACTACTGAAGTAACAGCACACAGAAGACTACTGAAGTAACAGTACACAGAAGACTACTGAAGTAGCAGTACACAGAAGACTACTGAAGTAACAGACACAGAAGACTACTGAAGTAGCAGCACACAAAGACTACTGAAGTAACAGTACACAGAAGACTACTGAAGTAACAGTACACAGAAGACTACTGAAGTAGCAGTACACAGAAGACTACTGAAGTAACAGTACACAGAAGACTACTGAAGTAGCAGCACACAGAAGACTACTGAAGTAACAGTACACAGAAGACTACTGAAGTAACAGTACACAGAAGACTACTGAAGTAGCAGTACACAGAAGACTACTGAAGTAGCAGCACACACAAGACTACTGAAGTAGCAGCACATAGAAGACTACTGAAGTAGCAGCACACACAAGACTACTGAAGTAGCAGCACACACAAGACTACTGAAGTAGCAGCACATAGAAGACTACTGAAGTAGCAGCACACGGATGACTACTGAAGTAACAGCACACAGAAGACTACTGAAGTAGCAGCACACACAAAACTACTGAAGTAACAGCACACAGAAGACTACTGAAGTAGCAGTACACAGAAGACTACTGAAGTAGCAGCACACAGAAGACTACTGAAGTAGCAGCACACACAAGACTACTGAAGTAGCAGCACACACAAGACTACTGAAGTAGCAGCACATAGAAGACTACTGAAGTAACAGCACACACAAGACTACTGAAGTAGCAGCACATAGAAGACTACTGAAGTAGCAGCACACTGAAGACTACTGACGTAGCAGCACACAGAAGACTGCTGAAGTAGCAGCACACAGAAGACTACTGAAGTAACAGCACACACAAGACTACTAACAGCACACAAGACTACTGAAGTAGCAGCACACACAAGACTACTGAAGAAGCAGCACACAGAAGACTGCTGAAGTAGCAGCACACAGACTACTGAAGTAGCAGCAGACAGAAGACTGCTGAAGTAGCAGCAGACAGAAGACTGCTGAAGTAGCAGCAGACAGAAGACTGCTGAAGTAGCAGCACACAGAAGACTGCTGAAGTAGCAGCATACAGAAGACTACTGAAGTAGCAGCAGACAGAAGACTACTGAAGTAATAGCAGACAGAATTGGAGAAATTATCTCCTGGATTTACGCATGGATGATCGACAGGCAACCGAGTGAATGCATAAATCATGGGTTTAAACCCCACTGTTCCGTGATTTGTTTGCATATCATGTTATTACGATTTCGTGAATCAGAGTTTGTGCATAAGTGGGAGACATCAGAGTGAGGACCCGTGACCAGAGGTGTTTCACAGGGGACAGTACTGGGTCCACTGTTGTTCACACTATGTATGAACGACATAGATGAGGGAATAAATAGCGACAAAAGTAAGTTTGTCGATGATAATAAAATAGGCCGTTAGATAAGTTCCGATGAAGATCTTGAGCGCTACAGAATGACCTGGTAGGTTGAGGTGCACTGTAATGTAGATAAATATAAGTTTCTTTTCCTGGGAAAAGAAAATAAAATTTCGCCTACAAACTAAACAATGTACATCACAATTAAAGTGGGTGAGAAAAAAGATGAAGAAGTTCTAGTTAGTAGTAATTTAAAGCCAAGACATCAGTGCACAAGTGTTCACATTATAGCTAACATAATTCTTGGCTTCATATTAACAAGCATAAATAATCGAAGTTCTCAAGTTATATTTCAGCGTCATGTATCACGTAAGTAACAGTTAGGTACCTTTATTCAGAATATTCGGAAGAGCACCTGAGAGCCAGTGAGGTAAGGGGATTCAGATGTCTTGAATGACTATAAACCTGAATGAACAAACATGTGATAGGAGTTGAATCTACAGCACCAGCCTTACACTTGCTTCACCAGTTACTCTAAACTTCAAGAATATCAGTGAAGATCAGATGGTCGCTCACACATGTACTGTGTAAAAATAAAGATTACTTATTTAAAATGTTAAAGAGAGCTTTACTAGATACAGAACGACAACTTAGAAGATCACACTAGGCTTTAAACATTATACTAGGGCTTAAAGGTCACTGTAAGACATTTAGAATGTCGTAAGACAAAAAAAGGCTATAATCTGTAGATTATGCTAAGGCTTAAAGACCACCTGCTGAGGTTCAACTTATAGCAACTTATGCTGAGGTTCAACTTATAGCAACTTATGCTGAGGTTCAACTTATAACAACTTATGCTGAGGTTCAACTTATAGCAACTTATGCTGAGGTTCAACTTATAGCAACTTATGCTGAGGTTCAACTTATAGCAACTTATGCTGAGGTTCAACTTATAGCAACTTATGCTGAGGTTCAACTTATAGCAACTTATGCTGAGGTTCAACTTATAGCAACTTATGCTGAGGTTCAACTTATAGCAATTCAAAGTATATTGTATATTAAAACTCAAAACTATAAATTACAAGTTTCTTACACTACAGTTGTAAGATCAAGGCTAACACCAAGATCAAGGCTAATACTAAGATCAAAGCCAACACTAAGATCAAAGCTAACACTAAGATCAAAGCCAACACTAAGATCAAAGCTAACACTAATATCAAAGCCAACACTAAGATCAAGCTAACACTAAGATCAAGCTAACACTAAGATCAAAGCTAATACTAAGATCAAGGCTAATACTAAGATCAAGCTAACACTAAGATCAAAGCCAACAATAAGATCAAGTTAACACAAAGATCAAAGCTAATACTAAGATCAAGCTAACACTAAGATCAAGGCTAATACTAAGATCAAGCTAACACTAAGATCAAAGCCAACAATAAGATCAAGCTAACACTAAGATCAAAGCTAATACTAAGATCAGGCTAACACTAAGGTCAAAGCTAACACTAAGATCAAAGCTAACACTAAGATCAAAGCTAACACTAAGATCAAAGCTAACACTAAGATCAAGCTAACACTAGATCAAGCTAACACTAAGTTCAAGCTAACACTAAAATAACCCTAACACTAAGATCAAGCTAACACTAAGCGCAAGCTAACACTAAAATCAAAGCTAACACTAAGATCAGTACTATACTAAGATCAACCAAGAAGTTATAATCAAATTCAATATTAATCTCGCAAGTTGACGGTAGGAAATCAAAATATCACACTACAGTTATAACCACGTTGTAAGAAGGCCAGTAAGGTCACAAACACCGCAGAAAAAGGTTGAGAGTCAAAGGTTTGATTCCGTGCGGGGCCTTTGTTTTAGAGTCTAATAAAAAGGTCATACAATCAGGTGTTGAATCCATGAAGGTGTACACACATGTGAGACACCTGCCAAGGACAACACTGGATGTATCTGTAGACATAATACCCTGCGCCACCCACTAGTACACACACTCACTCTCTCCCCCTCCCCTTGTACTAACTAATTCATTACCTCCCTCACTCTCCCTCAAGGTAGGGTTACTTACTCCCTCCTTCCCTCACTTGAGTCCTACAGCGTGATAGAATATGAGATAAGATAAGATTTTGTTCTGATTTTTAACCTTGGAGGGTTAGCCACCCACAATAACCCAAGAAAGTCAATGCGTCATCGAGGACTGTCTGTCTTATTTCCACTGGGGTCCTTCAGTCTTGTCCCTCAGGATGCACCCACACCAGTCGACTAACACCCAGGTACTTACTTGCGTGCTAGGTGAACGGGACAGCAGGTGTAAGGAAACACGCCCAATGTTTCACTCTTGCCGGGGATCGAACCACGAGCACTCAGTGTGTGATGCGAGAGCGTTGCCTACCAGGCCACGGGACACGGGAAATCTACCTATCATCTGCTCCCACTGTGTAACTATCGTATAGAACAGGGTAGCAGAACACTGCTGATGTATCCAGGTTTTTTTTTTAAAGAAAATCACTACTTCTCCCTCTCTCCTCCTTCCCTCATTCCTTATCTTCTTTATTCATTCCTTCTCTCCATCCTTCATTAAACAGCTTTCTCACTTCTTCCCTACTCTCTTTGTATTTTATTCCTTTCTCCCCCATTCCCTAACACACTATCTACACAACACTGCAATACACTCAACACACCACCTACACAACACTCTGCAATACACTCAACACTATCTACAGTCCTACACAATACCCTGCAGCACACTCAACACACCACCTACACAATACTCTGCAATACGCACTCCAACACAACGAACACAGGTGGTGGACCCTTAAATGGATCAAACCCTCTGCCGGGTAAATACCTACCCCCACCCCAGCTTTAAATACCAGCCCCATCCCACCTGTAAATATCTGCCCCCACCCTAGCCATAAATATCTACCCCCACCTCAGTTGTAAATACCTACCCCACCTGTAAATATCTGCCCCACCTCAGCTGTAAATACCTACCTCACCCCACCTGTAAATACCTACCCCACCCCACCTGTAACTATCTGCCCAACCTCAGCTGTAAATACCTACCCCACCCCACCTGTAAATACCTATCCCAACCCACCTGCAAATATCTGCCCAACCTCAGATGTAAATACCTACCCCACCCCACCTGTAAATATATGTCCCACCTCCGCTGTAAATACCTACCCCACCTGTAAATATATGCCCCACCTCAGCTGTAAATACCTACCCCACCCCACCTGTAAATACTTACCCCACCCCACCTGTAAATACTTACCCCACCCCACCTGTAAATACCTACTCCACCCCACCTGTAAATATCTGCCCCACCTCAGCTGTAAATACCTACCCCACCCCACCTATAAATATATGCCCCACCTCAGCTGTAAATACCTACCCCACTCCACCCCACCTGTAAATTTCTGCCCCACCTCAGATGTAAGTACCTGCCCCACCCCATCTGTAAATACCTACCCCCACCCCACTAGTAAATATGTACCCCTGTCATAGCTGTAAGTACCTACCCCCCTTCCCTGGCTGATAATACCCCCTCCCCATCCTCACATAATTACCTCGGGGTGGAGCAACAATAATTGTGTTTACTCCACGTACATGTGACGTCAGCCGCTGACGTTGGTGTGACGTACACTGTGACGTCACCAAGGGATCATGGGAGGTTTATAACGGACATGACACAGCCAGTGTTCCTCACACCCACACTCTCACATTTACACACTCTCACACACACACACTCACTTTCTCTCTCTCATAACAGTCACTAGGTTACAAGGCACACATCGCCTCCCTGCATGTCCAATTACCAAACACCTCTGCCTGTTACAGTCACAATCAACAGAAGCCTTTTTCCAGCCTGCTATAGTCACAACCAACAGTAGTCTTCTTCCAGCCTGCTATAGTCACAACCAACAGTAGCCTTCCTCCAGTCTGTTACAGTCAGAACTAACGGTAGCCTTCCTCCAGTCTGTTACATTCACAACTAACAGTAGTCTTCCTCCATTATGTTACAGTCACAACCAACAGTAGTCTTCCTCCAGTCTGTTACAGTCACAACCAACAATAGCCTTCCTCCAGTCTGTTACAGTCACAATCAGCATTAATGAGGAGGGGGAATGAGTAACGCAGGAAATGATAAAGTCTAGAGGGGGAGGGAGCGGAGGTGTAGGGGTGTGAGTGAAGATAACACTAAACACATCACAAACACTGGTCTAAATGTATTTTCTCTCATTTACTTCTTTCCTACCATAGCCCTTCTTCTCCACCTCCTCCTCCTCCACGTCTTTCCCCCTTCAAACACAAGTAGCAGCTAGTGTTTGAGGGGAGGGGGTGGATGGGAAGGAAGGGGAAGATGGAGAGGGATTGACTTGAAGCCTGACAACAAGGTTGTCTCAGTAACCAGCACACTGAGGGTATATTGTTATGGAGTTTGACACTCAAAAAATGTGTCAAGTAGCTGAGACTTCAGTAAGAAAGTCTCTTAACATCAGTAAGGCTCTCAACATCAGTAAGGCTCTCAACGTCAGTAAGGCTCTCAACATCAGTAAGGCTCTCAACATCAGTAAGGCTCTCAACATCAGTAAGAAAGGCTCTCAACATTCTACAACAAAACTGGTCTAGTTAAATTTCCTCAGCCTCTGCAGCGTGGCATTAATAAATTACCTCATGTGTACCTTTGTATTTGGAACATTAGTTTTATGTGTAAATAATTCAAACAACTACATATCCATAGTACCAAAAATAGACAAAGCAGTGAAGGTAGGTGATGTGTTGAGGCTCCTCCGGCAAGTTTATCCACAGAGGCAACTAAGTGAATGTGTCAGAGTAAAACAATATGAACACTGCTCTGTGTACTCACCTAGTTGTGGTTGCAGGGGTCGATTCATAGCTCCTGGCCCCGCCTCTTCACTGGCCGCTACTGGGTCACTCTTCCTGCTCCATGAGCTTTATCATACCTCTTCTTAAAGCTATGTATGGATCCTGCCTCCACTACATCACTTTCCAGACTATTCCACTTCCTGACAACTGTGACTGAAGAAATACTTCCAAACGTCCCTGTGATTCATCTGAGTCTTCAACTTCCAACTGTGACCCCTTGTTGCTGTGTCCCATCTCTGGAACATCCTGTATCCACCTTGTCGATTCCTCTCAGTATTTTGTAAGTCGTTATCATATCCCCCCTATCTCTCCTGTCCTCCAGTGTCGTCAGGTTGATTTCCCTTAATCTTTCCTCGTAGGACATACCCCT